>JARHVA010007974.1:82500-132500 GCA_037957365.1 Torreya grandis | reverse complement strand
ACCTACAACCAACTCTTTCAAGTTTGTCATCATGAGGTTATGTTAGGTGGGATATATATGATCATTATACATTGTAAGTTTTAGGATAAAAGGGTTTATTAAATTTTATATGAGGTTTTTTATGATTAATAAGGACATCATCAAATCTAAAAGACACTATTTTTAGGTCTAAGCACAAGTTTAAACTCAACCTTTCACCTCATAATGATGACGTACAACCATAGTTTTGGCCTAAGTATATGATATGTGAATAAGGTAGAGTTAGAATACACTTGATAGGTATATGGATATTTTTGAAGGATATAAAATAATATAAATCATTAAAAATACTTAGATCATTATTTGGGAGGTATTAACTTTAACCCAAAATAACCACCTATAACCTAAAATTACCACCTACAGCTAGTAATAACATAATTAGTAATGGCTATGAGTGCATTGAAAAATAGGTTGGTGAGGACCAAGTAGAATTCACTCAATTTTTGTTACCAATGTGAATAAAATGAATATATTTTAAACTAATAAATTATTTGGTTTCATATCTATAAAGGGTTGTCTTAAGGTATTCTCCATATCATTTAGAGATGAATTGTTTAAAGGTAGAGTTGGGGAAGAGAATCCTATGTGAAGAATAAGGAGTTTGGATTTAATTAGGTCTATAAATAATTTTTAAAGTTGTATAATGGTAATACATAACTTATATAGGTTTTATTTTTTGTGGAAGGATATAGAACCAAATAACTAGAGTTTAAACCTTACACATTCATGCACAATCTTGTAAAAAGGGTACAAAACTTTATATTTTGATCAGTTCAAGGAAATTTATGATAAACCAAGGGATATAACTTATTTTATAGGTTTAATAATGTCATGAAAGACCTATAAAAAAAATTCCATTAGAAACATCCCCAAACTCAATAAATTGATTTTTTAAGGCTCTCAACCTTTGTAGGCCTGCACATTTAGCCTAGCTAGGGTTTCTAACCAAAAAACCTTATATATCAAGTTTTAACTAATGAAAAATAATAATAAATTATAAAAGGGTATATTTTATCATGTTTTAATTTAATCATAGGTTTTTTTTTAATTTATTACTATTTAGTAAGGATTTGAGGTCTAAGGTGTGTGATAAGGCTTAAGAGGCCTAATTGGAAGCATGCTAACAAAGTAAGTACCTTATAGACTTAGATTCAGACCTTGAAACTTTATGTAAGGTTGTAAGGATATGTATTTTAGTGTAAATTGGTATTATATCCTTATTAAGGTTGATATTTTATTCAAACAATGAAAAAATGTAATAAAAAAGGCTACAAGCCTAATGGTATTGTTGTGAGCTTGAGATGTGAAAGTGAGTATTGGTAGAAGACTGCTAGGATTAATTGGATTTAAAAAAATGTAATATAATTATGAAATATCATATAAGTTTTTATATTTTACTAATTAATCCCATAATAATATTTGGTATGTTAAATGGAGAAGAGATTGTGTAGGGTGGGCAATGTGATGAGGGAGACTTTCAAGAGAAAATGACCTTCAAGAGGGATGGTGGTATGAAGGAGTTAGTGTTGCAAGGAAGTGGATATAATATTTAGATCAATATAATTATTGTCATTTAGATTTTCAAACCTTGAGAAGATGCCTATCTCTCCTCATCCAAGTGGCACAATGGAAACATCTCTCTTACTGTGGGTAATAATTTGATGAGATGAATCTCTAGAAGGGCTAGTTCCCTTGATGGACTCTTTGAAGTACTTCTTTCCTATCAATTTTGGATGAAAAGGGTTAATAAAATAACTATAAAAACTATAAAAATTTTATGCACCAATATTTTATTTCCTCATATTGACTGAACTTATACTACTTAGATCAAAACAAATCTTCTTTTACACAAAACTCACAACACAAGGTAAATTATTACATCAATGTTTCATAAGCTAGGTTCAAGAAGGTATTTTGATATTTAGGAGTTAAATTAATGATTAATTTATGTAATATAGTAATTAAAAAAATTTAATACACTTATACACTTAGAAAAAAGCACTAACAAAGACTTGTAACAATTACTCTTTTGCACACTTGGTGAATAATTAGGGATAACATGCTAGAAAAGATCATCTTCTACTAGATAAGACCAAAAAGATTAAAATAACACTTAATTATACATAATTTAAGTAGTAAAATTATTATTTTTTTATTTCTTAATTATTCATTCAAGTACAAATTTGGCTAAGGTTTCACCATTAACCAATGAAAGCTACTAAAAAGAGCCAAAAGAGTCAATATTTATAGCCTTTGAGAGAAAAATAAGATAAGGGAAGTACAAAGGTCACTTGGACACTTTTAAATATAATAAAATGGGTTAAAATTTCATTATAAATATATATGGTAATAACCATGCAATTTTAAGAGGACCAAATGTCCATACAAGTCATGAAACTTATGAAAAATGGCATAAAACTCCCAGTCTTGGCTCATAAAACTGCCTTCATAATTTGAACCTATTTTAAAGTCCTACCAATAACTAGGGACATGTATTATTGTTGAGATAAGATGGAATGCCCTCAGGCATGCATCCCCATGCAATGGTTTCATTCCTACTCATCTAGAAACTCTTGTAAGGAAGTCATCATTGTCTGTAGTCTAAAAAACTCCTTTTTTAGTCACTCCTCACACTTGGCCTCAAAAATGCATTTAGTTTTCCATTAAACTACATGTTATGGATTTAATGACACCTTTAAATACCCTCCATGTATTTATAGGCATCAATAATTATTTAAAAGGGCTCATACTTAGATTTTTCACCCTTCTCACTGTTGTGTCCACTATGCCAATTTTGACTGGCTAAAAGGAGATTTATGGTTAAAACACTTATAAGTTTTAAATTAGAAATAAATGACCATATTTAGTTATAATAATCCTAAATATTTCTTAAAATATTGATTTCATCTTTTGAAACCTCTTAGAACCTAAAAAACACAAAAAATGGTCAAAATGCCCTATTTTACATGATGTCTGTATAATTATGTACAACTCATATATATTTTAGGAATATTGAATTATTAATATACAATTTAAAATATATTCCATGGTAAAAATATGTAATTTTTATATCTCTCAAAGCTTGTTTTCTCCATCGGGTCCTTGCTGAGGGTTTAGTAGGGTTTTAGGTAGTTTTTGGTCTTAAGCTTTGTTCATAAATATTTGACATTTTATCTGAAACTAAATTCCAAAAGCCTGATTCAAAGTGTAATTTATAACCTCTAAAAATTCCTTTTTTTCCCATACAAATCCTTAGATGATATATGAACATTTGAAATCACCCCATCGAGCTTATTCTTGCCTTTCTTAAATGCTTGTAACCTCTCTAAGATAAAACCAACTTAATTATAAATTTATTTGCATATAAAAATCTAAAAAATGTCTATTTAAACTTCCTAAACATTTCTCAATCAAATATATATCCTTCCAAGATTTATAATTAAATATGGACCCCAATATGGTTCTAGGTCCCTTGAAGGCCTAAAGGGTTTATCATGTACCCTGCAAGTTTGAGCTACTTGAAATAATATTTAAAGATTTTTTTTGTATATAATTATCATTAATTCTTCATTAAAAAAATTATTATCACCACAAAAACTCTCAAACACTCCACTTCTTCCTTTTCTCTCATTCACCAACTAGGCCTAGTGAAAGCTTACCTAGTTGGACTATGTGCAAGGGGAATTTTCAAGATAGAGAGATATATATGATCTTGGTATAGTTTTTTTCATCAATTATTCACCTTAAATACACCTTAAAACATGTTTTTGGAAGTTATAAAATATTTATATCAAGCCCTTTACCCATTTTCCACTCACTAGCTCACTTTGCCAAACCCTAATTTTACTAAACTGGCTGACCTCTGAGATAAAATACTGAGGTACATCCCTAATTTTAAAGTCAAATTAAGTAATTTTAGAGATTTTACAAGTCATTATTATTAATTTTAATATATTTTTTATCTTTATTACATGGTTTAGGTGTCTAACCAACTTCAAATTCCCCAAAAAGGCCTCTAGAAAGCTTGTTTTCCTACATTTTCTTCAAACCTTCCTAAGAGTGACCTATCCAAGCCAATAAAATGCATGTATGTTACTTTAACATGTTTCCCATATCCAATTTATAATAATGGATATTTTTATTCATCCAAAGACACTCTTTTCCTTAGATTCCATATGTTCATCTATTGGGCCAAGAGGTTTCCTAGCTCATTGTATGGACTGGTAGCCCCTTAGCCAAGTAAGGAAGGTAGATGGCCATCTTAGAGGAGTCTTGTTATTATGAATTTTTTTTTTATTATTCATAAACCAATTTTAATTTTCCATAACTCTCTTCTTCTTCCTAAACAAATCCATGTATTACCCTACCTTCACTAGCTTATACCCTGTTGTATGTGTGTACAGGGGTTTTAGAGACCTATGTAGGTGTGTACTTCTATTGTTTGTATTTCATGAAGTCACCATGACCTTAATTGAGGTATCACATGCTATTTAATCAGGATTAAACTCTGTCTAACCCTACCTATGTACCTTAACCTTCAAGACTGAGCCTCTTTACATGTTGACTGAGACACTCTTATGTAGGTGTCTATTGTCTTCAACTAAGCTCAAACAAGATCTGAAAATATCCTAAATTAACCCCTCTATATGACCATGTATTAAATTACACTATTATTCTCCTTTTCAAGTCTTAAGACACCATCCTAGCATCAACCCTTTAGGTCATTATCTATTGACTGAGACATCTTGTTTTGTTAACCTGCTTATAGGTGTGCATTAATCATCATGAGAAATTGGTCATGATGTTTGTGGACCTCCTTTCGAGATTTAGGAACCATTTGATATATCCTTGTACTTTTGATCATTATATGTGATTTTTACTCCTTAACTGAGTTCCCATTTTGTCATGACTGAGAGACCCTACTTTTGACTATTGTACATGTCTATTTATTGTTAAAAAGACACTTGTAGGTGGCCATAAATCCCACAAGGCCATGTGTCAACCATTTCCTACTAGTATTCATCCATTTGACCTCATCACATTAGTTTAAAACTACTAGGCATAAGGTTTCATTCAATTTTGCTCCTTAGGGTGACAAAAGACCACTTGCAACCTCAAACCTATAGATTTCAATAGAGCATTTTAGTGAATTTTAGGGCATGTTTGATGGCTCAAATGACCTATCCTCCCTTACTTTCTAACCTCCAATCTTGGCATAGATATTATCCATGCTATATTTCACAAAATTCAACTCCTTATATTCTATTATACTCCTATAAATCATGTCATAGGAGGTCCATAAGAACCTCCTAGAGTTTTATTTTGACCCTTTTAGGGAAAACTTCCCTAAACCCAGTCATGATCTTCACACATTATTTCATAATTTTTATTTCCCTTTAGGCACTTTATATAAGTCTATCATGGCTTTCTTGTCATACCAAGATCTTAAGGAAGTGTAAAATTGTTTCAATCCTTCCATAAAAAAACTTAATCCCATACTCAGCCACATGTAGGTGGATGTTTTAATGCATAAACCATGAGTTGAAAATGGGAAATATGCAACTATTCATGCATATGTACATTGTATGATTTTATAAAACATCCTAATTCACCTATAGAAAAACTAAGATTTTGGAACACACATTCATCTTCCCACACCTTAGTATGACATCAACAAGGGCCTTGTAGGTATGCATTAGGCATGTTATACAGGTCGATCGTGGAATTAGGTAGAAAAATTCTAGTGAATAGCCTCAAAAACACTAAAACTCATTTATCAACCTTCAATTACATGATATCCATTCTTGTACACCTTAAAAATAGTTCCAACCTATCTTTTCCAACATGAAAATCACTTGCACACATCTGGGATAAAGTAGGCAGAGGCATCTCATGATCATTTTAGCATGGTGAATAGGCTTGGGACCACATTTTCACTTTCCCAAACATCTCAATGGAATATCTTCAACTCATAATGGTTTGGAAAACTGATGTACCATGAATACAACTTCAAGAATGAGATGAATAAGCCCATACATCTAAATGCAACTAAGGTTAGGTATGGAAATGACAGTGGAGAATGACAAGATTTAAAACTACCCAAAACATGATATGGTGAAACCAAAACATGGAAGGAGGTAGTCATATTAATTTAAGTCATGTGAGACATCATTATTATTTCACATAAAACCTTTTTAAAAGACCAAAATTCTAAAACAAGGCAAAAAAGACTGTAACTTCACTCCTTCACTCCTCTTTGTAAACTAGGTTAGTTGGATCATCAAATTAAAACTAAATGTGAAACAAATCATGGATAACATGAGGGAAGGGATTAAACTTCCTCTTATAACCAATCTCAACAAGTGAATTAAATTAACTTTATAAAATAAGAGAAAAAATTGTAGGGTGTATATATTAGCAACCAGATTTGAAAGGTCAACTTATTAGTAATGATTCATAAGTCTTAGACTACCATTACTCTATAACCAAACATCAAATTTAATCTAACTAAGTTTATAATACACCCCAAATATCATTTTTTTTGAAACCCCTTGTGCTAACTGTATTAAGTACAAACCTACAGGGTATTTTTACTTACCAAGAAAGGTGAAAATGAGAACAATGGTTTTGGAACTAAAACAACACTTCTAGATAATTTCAAACATGTATCTAAGCATGGGAAATATAAAAAAAAAAATTATAATCCTTTCCCATGTAGCACACTTCCCAAGTAGGTCATATAAGCACTATTTTTTTCTCTTTTCTCAAGAAAACTACCTTTTCTTCTGCACAACCTATCACTTTTTAGTTATGTTAGTTGATTAAGACTTAAATGGACACATGGGGCATGAAATCATCTTTTTTAGCCTTCACACTTCCAAATAAACCCATACAATTTACTAAATACACCCTTTTAAACCTCAAAATGACTAAAAAGACTAAAATAACTAAGGATCAAGGCTAGTATAACATCAAATGACATTAATTAACCTATAAAAAACCTTGTTACATAATTTTTTGCCTCCTTAAATACCTAAATTTCAAATTTTTTACTTAGGGGTGCATATTTGATCTAAAAGTCAAATTTGGTCAACAAATTGGTGACTCATAGGGGTTGTGTGCCTACTATACTAATGACTAGTAGCCTTATCATTTCATGGGCTAAGGGATTCAATGATTTCTTGAAGATAACTAACAAATAATTTTCCTAAAAAACACACAAAACAAATACAACACACCAAGCAAACACAAGACAAATCAAGACACACAAGAGTCACACATGTGCATAAGCACTTAGGGAAAAGAAGGAAAACAATAAACTATGTATAAGGAGAGAACAAGACATTATTATTAATGTTTGAGATATATTTCATTAACTAGGATATGAATCTCCTCTCCATCCAACTTTTAGAAGTGGAAAGTATTGTGTTTCTTGCATTGGGTGATAATATAAGGACAACTCCAAAAAACATCAAACTTTGTGTGTCTTCCAGGTTTAGCCCTATCTTCATCCCACTTTAGAAAAATGTCTCATTCTTGTAATATTATTTTCATGTCCTTCTTTTCAAAGTATCTCTTTGTTTGATCTTGGTGAGCTCTCATAGTTTGTATATCTTGACCTATTATCTCTTCAAGCTCCATCAACTCACACAACCTAACTTATATGCTTTCATTTTCAATCAACTCTAGATGATAAGTGAGATCCAAGGCTGGTATCTCAAGTGATATAGGTATTATATATTCTCTCCCATAAAAAAGTGTGTATGGTGAGTTTCTAATTGCTCTATTTGGGGTAATCCTATCATCCCAAAGAGCTATCTTCAATTTTGAATGCCAAGTCCTTTGGTTCTCCTCCATTGTCCTCTTTATGACCCTAATTAGATTCTTATTAGTGGACTCATCTATTCCATTACCTTTTGGATAATATTTGGAGGAAGTATTAAGATATATTCCATGTTTTAAATCCCATTAACTTTTCTTCATTCCAAATAAATCTAATGCATTATCTAAAATTATTGTTGAAGGAGCCCCAAACCTTATCACTATTCCTTCATAGAAGTCTAGAACTAAAATTGTATTTTCTTCCTTGAGAGAAATAGCCTCCACCCACTTTGTAAAGTAATATGTAATAATCAAGACCCACTTGTGGCCAACACTAGAAGGTGGGTTAATTATGCCTATGAAATCTAGACCCCATTGCATAAATGGTTCGTCAACTTAAATTGGATTAAGAGGCAAGGTAGCAAGTTTTTTTTACCATAAAATAGACCATAATTTTCACAATTCCTTACCAAATAATGGGTGTCTTTAAACAAATTAGGCCAAAAATATCTAGCTCTCATTATCTTAGTAGTTGTAGTTCTTGGAGAAAAGTTACCACTAGTTGGTCCATCATGAAACTCAAACAATATTTTTTCAACTTGATCTAATTCAACACACTTTAATAACACATCTAAAAATTCCTTCCTAAAAACCACTCCATCAACAAGCACATAAGGAATAGATTATAATCTAAATTGCATTCTTTTAGCTATATCTAGACCTTATAGACACTTGGTTTGAATAAAATTAATCATATCTTGTGTCTAACTCCTCATTAATGAAGGTGCAGTTGTCATAGGGTCATCATGAAGCAATTAACAACCTCTTTTTGTTCTTTCAAATCTAAATCAAGATGCTCACATAACTAGTTTCCTTTTACTAGCTTGTTTGTCTTGATTTCTACATCATACTCCATCACTTTTATGATCCAACCATCCCTTTTTCATTAAAATCTCTTATAAAAATGAAATATTTAACACTAGGTTAAGGTACCAACATGTGAATCTTTTTTTTATATATAATATGCCTAAAATTATTTAGACTTATAACAACTAAAAGTACTTGCTTCTCAATATAAGTGTATCTTATCTCATAGCCTTCCAAACCTAGATTAAATAAGGCAATGGGTTATTCCAAGTTTTATTCATTTGATTAATTAAGAATGGAAGAGATTATCTCCTCATTTCCAAATGTATAAAAGTGGAAATCCTTTGAGAAATGGCTTGTTTAATCTCTTCAAAACTCTCCTACCTTCTTATTGTCCAAGTGAACACTTCATCCTTCCTTAGCATAGAGGTTAGAGGCTTGACTATATTATCAAAATTAAGAATGAACCTCCTTATGAAATTAATTTTCACAAATAAACTTTTCAAACCTTTCTTGTGTTTGGGAAAACCTAAAGCCAAGATTTCACTCACCTTTTCAAAATCTATTCATAGGCCCTTATTTGAGATAATGTGTCCTAAAATTTTACCTTCATGGATAGAAAACACATAATTCTTTTGGTTAAGAGAGATTCCAAACTCTCTACATTTCTCAAAACTTTTCCTATGGTGATTCTACTGATCCTTTGCATCCTTAGAAAAAACTGTGATATCATCAAGATACACCTACACAATGTCATTTATTAGTCCTTGAAAGGCCATAACCATTACACATTGAAATATAGCTCTATAATTAGAAAAACCAAAGGTAATTTTAATATAATCATATGTAACCCATTTATTAGTAAAGGTTATTTTATATTGATCACTTTATTTCACCAAAATTTGATTGTACCTAGAATATCCATCAAGGAGATAAAATCTTTCACTACCTACCGCAACTTTCAAATTTTAATCCATGGAAGGAAGATGGTAATTGTCCTTAAAGTAAACTCTATTCAAGTCCCTAAAATAAACAAATAACCTTATTTCCCCATTATTTTTCCTAACAAAGACTAAGTTTGCCAACCAAGATAAATGATTGATAGACAAAATTGTTTTGGACTCAATTAACTTAGTAAGCTCCTTCTTCATGAGAGGCTCAATCTTAGGATTGATTTCCCTTTGTATTTTTTTGATAGGCTTATCATTCTCATCTATCTCTATGGTATGTTGAGCTAATTTTGGATCAAATACCTTCAAATCACTATATTCCCATGCAAAGACTTCAGAAAACTCCTTGCATAACTCAATGAAAGCATGTTTCTCTTCAATAATACATACCTTCCCAAGTGTAAGCAACTTATCTTTGAATATATGTACTCTCTCATAGTTTTATTTCTTAGTATACATTATTACCTTATATTTCTTTATCTAATCATCATCATTGAAGATACTCTCAAGTGTGAATAAGCTTTTAGAGAGCTTATTTGAATTCAATTATATAATTTTCCCTCCATATTGTTGATATAGTTTAGACTGATTCTTGGAAGAAAACTTAGCCTCCTCTTTTTAAAAAAGTGATATTTGTTGGTCACTATAAAAAACTTACCAATTAGTAACATTATTAGGTATGAAAGGACTTATATTCACCTCGAGATGTGGTTGGTTCTTATTTTCTTTTATCCCTTTTGGAACATCAAACTGAGATCCAATTGCTACCAACCATCAGCATGTTTGTTATATTTTCTTGGGATAGATTTTATGTTGAAATCTTGTAAATCCTCCACAATATCCCACACTCTATTCTTATAGGCCTTGAGCAAAGAGTTTTTGTCACATTTTGGCCTCTTATTTGATTCACAATCAAGTCACTATCACCATACACTTGTAACTCTTTCACACCTCTTTTCCTATCCCACTCAAGGCCATGAATGAGGACCTCATATTCTACCACATCAAAATTAAAAGAGACTTGAAATCCAAAAGTGGAATATTACCTTTCCTTGGAAGGAAAAACCAACATTTTTATACCACCTACCCCAATCTTACTTCTTGATCCATCAAATAATAGCTACCATAAATAATCCATGTTCTCACTTGGCTTCATCAAGTTTGGCCTGAAAGAGTCCTCTTCATGAATTCAATACACTCCAAGACCAACTTCCTCTATGAATTTCTAAGGATAATGCTCATAATGTTCATCTCCCCATTCATCTAAGTACAAATAAGAAACTCCTTCAAGAGAATATGTTGGAGATTAATCTATGTGAAGTTCCTCCTCAACAATAATGGCATAATTGATGTTTTCCACTTTATGCATGTAATTATGTAAGTTATTTTATTGGATATGATCTCATTCAAACTTTGCCTTTGTACCATACTTTGTCCTAAAAACCATATAGGACCAATTAGCTACCAAGTATCCACCTATCTTAGCTTTAAATTATCTTGAAAAGCAAATAACAAAGTAAGGAGATAGATATTCCAAAACCACATAATGAGGGATATAAAAATTAAGACAAGTATGAAAAAATCAGATTCAAATCCTTGACTATTCCCAAAGTCTTTGCTGGTGATCCATCTAATTTTAAAACTCCTTTATCCATTAGTTCATACTTAAGGCCTAGTTTATTTGTTATACACTTGGGCATAACTGAAGTATTATCCCTATTATCTATGATGAAATTATAAACTAATCAATCACCAATTATTAAATATAGGTAAAAACAAGGAGTCTTATCAATTTTCTTCACTTGTTCATCAATGGGTTGAGTTCCATTCACCAAGACAACATTCTCATTTCTAATTGATCCAAATTACTTACCTAGTCCTTGTAATTCCTTTTGAAGCATATATTTTTATCTTGGTAATTTAAATCAATACCATATATAAATATTCATATGTAACTTCTTCATCTGGTCCATAAAATTTATAGAATGATTTCTCGCCTTGGAAGGTTCTTTAGAAGCACTAGTACCTTGTGTTGTAGCTTGTGAAGGTGGATGTGTAGGAGTAGGCTTTACATTCTGAAACTTGTAATTTTATTACACCTTAGGGACTGAGTTATATCCACCCACCATTGGAGATGAGGTAGGAGTGAAAATAGTTCCTTGATTATCCCTTGTGTCTCTTCAACAACCCTCTTCTTAGACCTACTATTAGAGGACACACTAGCATTCACATTGCTTAAATTCCCCAAATGATTGATGGAATCAAACTCTCCCTCAAAATTATTTATGAGAATATAATATAATTGTGTTTTTCTATTATCCATTCCATTTTTCATTGGCACCTCAAAACTGGAAACTTGAGATGCTTGATTACCTTGCATTGTTATATTTTGGCTAGGCATTTCATTAGCATATGTAACTTGGCCTTGATTTTGATCATTGGAGAGATAACATGGTTATTATTTAAAAAAAATTGTTTTGAGTTGGAATAAGATATTTATAATATTATGGGTAATTAGGATTATAACTTTGGTAAGGTCTATCATGAGTGATTTGACCTTGTCCTTGATTATTACCTCAAAAAGGAGACCTATTTATTTGCCCAAACTGATTATAGGACTAGTATGGACTATACACTTGAGATTTTTGTATTTTGAGGGAAAAAATTCATTAGTAACACTTTTTAACAAACTCTTGACTTCATGGATCTCATTGGTGTGGGCAATGATATACTTTTCTTGACTAGGCAAAGGAGCCAAGGTAGGTAATGCAACTTGACTAAGAGGTTGTAAATCAGGGAACAATGCCATTGGTGGTCTAGGAGAAATATTCCCCACTTGAATAAGATAATTCTCAAAATTAATGGCTATATCATAGGTAATAGGTAGTGTATTCCCACCCATGTATTTAATCATCATGGATACATCACTATTCAATACTTTTAGATGGTACAAGAAGGCATAGTTTGGAGTAGGTCTCATAAGGGTTGGGATCCTATCCCATGTTTTTTGAAATATAGTGTTAAAATATTTCATAAAATGTTGTGGTGACCTCTTGATAGTGGTTAATTTCTCAGCTAGTGATATATTATTACTCTTCTCTCCAAACCTCTTAGTCAATATATCTCCTAGTTCATCCCATAAACCAATAGAATTATCAGGTAGAGTCCCATACCAATACAAAGCTTTACCTTTGAAAGACAATGAAAATAACATAATAGACACATTATCATGGGTAATATTATGGATATTTAATAAGTTTTTTATGTTTCTAATATGTTTAATGGCAGTAATAGGACCTTATCCACTAAAAGATGGAACATTCTTAATGGATACTCCTAGAATTTGGTCATATTAGGCAAGATTCAAAGGAGATGATCTAGTGAAAGGTATAAAAGTTTCGTTTATATCCATCTTGTAATGTATACTATGATTATTATAGGTTTAACTTAATATGAACTCACACTTCTTAACACCAACTCTCTTGAATAAGGATGAGTATTCACAAACCTAAACCTTTTGATAGGATACAAAGGCAATTGCAAAAAATCAAAGGGTATACCTTTAGTATTAGACCTATTAGTCACATTTTGAATTTAAATTATGGATTTATCATCAACCAAATATTTTAAAACTTTAGTGGAGTCACTAGCTACTAAATGTAGATGTTCTTGTAGCTGTAACTATGCAAAGACCAACACCAATCTTAGACAATCTTATAGGACTTAGATTCCCATCGGGCATGATAAAAACTATTGTCACTTGGATTTTCACCCCTTGAGTATATTATTATCTCTCCTTATCAAATTGGATCAATGTAAATATCTCTTGATGTGGGTAACAATTTGATGAGATAAATATCTAGAAGGGCTAGTTCTCTTGATACACTCTTTGAAGTTCTTTCTTGCATATCAAATTTGGATGAAAATGGTTAAGAAAATAAATAATAAAGATAAAAAAATTGATGCAACAATATTTTATTTCCTCCTATTCACTAAAATTATACTACTTAAAGAAAAACAAATCTTCTCTTACATAAAACTCACAACACAAGGTACATTGTTGCATCAGTGTTTCATAAGCTAGTTTTGAGAAGGTATTTTAATATTTAGGAGGGAAATTAATGATTAATTGAGATAATATATTCATGAACCACTTATAATACACTTATACACTAATAAAATAACACTAAAAATACCTATAATAGTTACTCTTCTACACACTTAGTGAATAATCAGGGATAACATGCTAGAAAAGATCATCTTTTACTAAACAAGACCAACAAGATTATAATAACACTCTATTGTATAGAATTTAAGTAGTAAAAATAACTTTTTTATTTCTTAAATATTCATTAAAGTGCAATTTTTTTTATAGTTTCACCATTAACCAATGGAGGCTGTTAAAAAGAGCTAAAAGAGTCAATATTTATAGCCTTTGAGAAAATAACAAGACAACAAAAGTCCAGAGGTCACTTGAACAATTTTAAATATAATAAAATCAGTTATAATTATATTATAAATATATATTAGATTATCCATAAAATTTTAGGAGGACCAAGTGTCCATACAAGTCATAGAACTTATGAAAAATTACATAAAACTCCTAGTCTTGGATCAGAAAACTACCTTCATAACTTAAACCTATTTGAACATCCCACAAATAACTAGGGATATGTATGATTATTTTAATAATATTTAAGGCCTTAAATAATTAATATACATTCATTCATTTTATTCCTACTCATCTTGAAACTCTTTTAAGGAAGCCATCACTATTTACAGTCTAAAAAACTCCTTTTTTAGTCACCCCTCACACTTGGCCTCAAAAATGAATTTAATTTTCCATAAAAATACATGTAATTTAGTTAATTAAACCTTTAAATACCCTAAATTTCCTTATAGGCATCATACATGCTTTAAAAAGGATCACACTTAGAGTTCTCACCCTTGTGTCCACTATGCCAGTTTTGACTAGCTGAAAGGAGAGCTATGGTTCGAACACTTATAAGTTTGACCTTAGAAATAAATGACTATATATAGTTATAATAAGTCTAAATATTTCCTCCAATATTTATTTCTTATTCTAAAACCTCTTATAACTTGTAAAACATAATAAATGGTCAAAATACACTATTTTGCAAGTTATCCATATAATTTCGTATAGCTCATCTATACGGTAGGAATATTTAATGAGTATTATATAAGTTATACTATCTTCCATGGTCAAAATATGTCATTTATATATCTCTCCAATCATGTTTTCTCCATCAGGTCCTAGTTGAGGGTTTAATAGGGTTTTAGGTAGTTTTTGGTCTTAAGCTTTGTTCATAAAGCTTTGATATTGGATATACCACTAAATACCAAAAAAATTATCCCAATTTTACCTTATAACCTATCCCAATTCCTTTTTTCCCCATGAAAATACTTAGAGTATATATAAGCATTTGAAGTCACCCTATCGAGCTTGTTCTTGCCATTCTTGCATGCTTGTACCCTCTCTGAGCTAAAACTATATTTATTATAGGATTTTTTTCATATCCAAATCTAAAAATGTCTATTTAAACCTCCTAAAAATTTCTCAATCAACTAGATATCCTTTTAATAGTTATAAGTAAATATGGATCCCAAATTAGTTTTAGGTCCCCTAAAGGCCTAAAGGGTTTATCATGTACCCTACAAGTTTGAGCTACTTGAAATAATATTTAATTCTTATAATGGTATTTTATGATCATTAATTATTCATTAAAACTTTTAATATCACCACACAACCTCTCAAACACTCCACTTCTTCCTTTTCTCTCATTCACCAACTAGGCCTAGTGAAAGCTTGCCTACTTAGATTGTTTGCAAGGGGAATTTTGGTCATAAAGAGAGATATTATCTTGGTCTAGTGTTTCCTATAACTTATTAACCTTATATATACCTCAAAACATTTTTATTGAAGTTCCCAAAGTCTTATATCAATCCCTTTATCCATTTTCCACTCACTAGCTCAGTTTGCCAAAGCCTAATTTTCCTAGACTAGCTAATCTCTGAGACAAAAAAATGAGGTATAGCCCTAATTTCCAAGGTAAATTGAGTAATTTTATATATTTTATAAGTATTTATGATTATTTTTACCAGAGGGTTTAGATTTATTCCATGGTTTGTGTCTAACCAACTCCAAATGCCCCAAAAAGGCTTTTTAAAAGCATGTTTTCCTATATTTTCCTCAAATTTTCTTAAGAGTGACCTCTCCAAGACAAGACCTAGGTTGTTTTAAAATTTTTACCATATCCAATTCATGATAATATAGCTTTTGATTCATCCAAAAATACTCTTTTTCTTGGATTCCTCATGTTCATCTATTAGGCCAAGAGGTTTCCTAGCTCATTGTATGGATTGGTAGCCCTTTAGCCAACTAAGGAAGTTAAATGGACATCTTGGAGGAGTCTTGGGATTATTAAAACACTTTTTTATTAGTCATAAAACACTTTTAATTGTCCATAAATCTCTTCTTCCTCCTAAACAATTTCATGTATTACACTACCTTCACTAGCTTGTAACCTGTTGTATGTGCATATAGGGGTTTTGGAGACTTGTGTAGGTGTGTACTTCTCTTGTTTGTAGTTCATAAAGTTAACATGACATTAATTTAGGTTTCACATGATATTTAATTATGCTTAAATTATTTCTAACCTCATTTATTTACCTTGATCTTCAAGACTAAGCTTCTCTAGGTGCTAATGAGACACTCTTCTATATGTGTTTATTGGCTTCAACTGAGATTAAATAGGAAGTGAAAATATCCTAAATAAACCCCTCTATGTGACCATGTATGTAATTGCACTATTTTTATCCTTTTCAAGTCTTAATACACCATCCTAGCATCAACCCTCTAGGTCACTATTTATTGAATGAGACATCTTATTTTGTTGACCTACCTGTAGGTGTGCATTGAGCATCATGAGAACTTGGAAATGATGTTTGTGGACCTCCTTTAGAGATGTAATAACCCTTTGATATATCCTTATACTTTTTTCATTATATGTGATTTGGACTCCTTAACTAAGTTACCTTTTTGTCATGATTGAGAGACCCTACTTTTGACTGTTGTAGGTGTCTATTTCTTGTTAAAAAGACACCTATATGTGGTCATAGATCCCACAATGCCATGTCTCAATAATTTCCTACTATCCTTCAATCCATTTGACCTCATCACATTATTTTAAATCTACTATTCATAAGTTTTTATTCAATTTTGCTCCTTAGGGTGACAAAATACCACTTGTAACCTCATACCTATATATTTCAATCGAGCATTTTACTATTTTTTAGGGCATGTTTGAGGCCTTAAACAACCTATCATCCCTTAATTTATGACCTCTATTCTTGGTATATATATTTTCCATGCTACGAGTCACAAAATTCAACTCTTTATATGCTTTGATATCCTTATCAAACCTATCATAGGAGGTCCATAAGAACCCCCTGGAGCTCTATTTTGACCCTTTTAGGGAAAACTTCCCTAAACCTAGTCATGATCTTCACACATGATTACATACTTTTTATTTACCTTTAGGAACTTTATATAGGTCTATCATGGCTTCATTGTCATACCAAGATCTTAATGAAGTGTCAAATTTTTTCAATCCTTCCATATAAACACTTTAATCCCCTGCTCAGCCACTTGTAGGTGGATGTTTTAGTGCACAAACCATGAGTTGAAAATGGGAAATATGAAACTATCCATGCATATTAACTTTGTATGATTTTATAAAACATCATAATGTACCTATATAAAAACTAATAGGTTTTAATACACATTCATCTTCCCACACCTTAATATGATGTCAGCAAGGGCCTTATAGGTATGCATTATGCATGTTATAGAGGTAGATCATGGAACTAGGTAGAAACACACTAATGAATATCTTAAAATACACTCAAATTCATTTCTCAAACTTAAATTACATGATCTCCATTCTTGGACACCTTGAAACTAGTTCCAACCTGTATTTTCCAACATGAGAATCAATTGCACATATTTGGGATAAAGTAGGCATAGGCATCTCATGATTGTTTTAGCATGGTGAATAGGATTAGGACCACATTTTCACTTTACCAAACATTTCAATGGCCTATATTCAAATATTTATGGTTTATACAACTGATGCATCATGAATATAACTCTAGTAATGAGATGAACAAGCCCATACATCTGAGTGCAACTAAGGTTAGGTGTGGAAATGAAAATAGAGAATGACAAGATTGAAAACTACCCAAAACATGATATGGTGAAAAAAAACATGGAAGGAGGTATTAATATGAATTTTAGGCATGTGGGATAAAATTATTATTTCACACAAAACCTCTGTAAAAGACCAACATTCTGGGACCAGGCAAAAAAGACTGTAACTTCAATCCTTCATGCCTCTTTATAAACTGAGTTAGTTAGATCATCAAATCAAATAAAAATGTGAAAAAAATCATGGATAACATGAGGGAATGGGGACAAATTCCTATAGAACCAATATTAGCAAGTGAATTTTATGGACTTTCCCAAAAAAGAGAAAACTTGTAGGATGTACATATTAGCAAGAAGATTTGAAAGTTTAACTTCTTAGGAATGGTTCATAAAGCTCAAACCACCATTCCTCTACAACCAAACATAAAATGGAATATTAATAAGTTTATAATACACCCCCAAGATAATTTTGTTTCAAATCCTTTGTGCTGACCTTACCAAGTACAAACCTATAGGTTACTTTTGCTTGCCAAGAAGGGTGAAAAGGAGTAGAATGGTTTTGGCATTAAAATGACACTTCTAGATCATTTCAAACATGGAGCTAACCATGGGTAAGCTAAAGAGGCATTGTATAAACCTTTCCCATGTGGAACACTTCCCAAGGAGGTCATAAAAGTGAGATTTTCTTCTCATTAAGAAAATTACCTTTTCTTTTGTACAACCTATCACTTTTAAGTTGTCAATTGATTATGACTTATGTGGACACATGCAACATGACATCATCTTTTTTAACCTTCACACTTCTAAATAAACTCATAAAACTCATTAAATGCACCTTTTTTGACCTCAAAATGACCCAAAATGACTAAAAGGAATAAAATAACTAGGGACCAAGGCTATTATAACATCAAAAGACATTAATTAACCTATAAAACACCTTGCGACATAATGTTTGACCCCTTTGAACACTTAAAGGTAAAATGTTTTACTTAGGGGTGCCCAAATTTGACCTAAAAGTCAAATTTGGTCAAAAATAATAACATAAATGAGAACTCAAACTTAGTTTAAGATGCATTTTCATTAGATCATCCACCTACGGCCATGAGGGTATAGACCTATCTCTACGCATATGGAGTTGATGACATAGTGGTATATGTTGGAGTTTCATGATGAAATGGTAGAGTTTATTATTCACATGGAATTTTCATGAAATAAGTAGTGATTGAATGAATTCAAAGGATAAATGGGAGTGTCCAAACAAGTTATAGTTAAGTACACCTCCTAATGTACACCTACATCCATGGGTTGACATAAGCATACCTCTTATTATGAAGAGAATGAAAGAAAAAGGGAATAATGAAAGATTTTAATATATTTAATATAATTCATAGGAAAAATAAAGGTTTGAATGAGGTCATAGACCATGAATTGGGATCCAAAAATTTCTTGATAGTCAAATTCAACCTTGAAATGTGTGCCTATAGCCACACTAAAGAGCAATTCCATCTCATATAGTCACACACACACTCAAACAACTCAAGATTCATCCATTAAAGGAGAAAATATTTTAATATCACCTATACACTCTAATGATGAGTGGACATCTTAAAACCCTTATCAAGATCATGAAACTACTACCACCTCATCAAATCAAGTACATAGGCTTGTGTATGTATTTAGACTACGTAGGGCCTAAAAAACATTGTTTGAGTAAGTATGATATAGGGAGGTATTAGAGATGGTTTCAAGTGGATTTGGAGGTATTAAAATTAAAATTTTAATTTAATGAATATATTTATCACTTCCAATTCCTAGAGCATCCACTTAAATTAGTGTTAAACATTGTCAAGGACACAGTCAACTTTTGAAGACTTTTTGAATGGTTTTGAAGTTTTTTGGGCACTTACACATGGAGTCAAGACCTTAAATTTGGTAAAAAGTGTCATTGTGACCTATTATATCCACATATGATTTATATTTTTCATGATAAAAAATGGACATATCCATTGTTTTGTCTCATACCTAAGGCACTCTCCATAAAAATTTAGGTAGCCTATTAGTAAGTTTTGGTATAAATCACTTGCAGGCCTTAATATACATGATCAAAGCATGAAAATAGATTAATATCATAAAAATGAGTTGATATAACTATAAATAATATTTTTTAGTATAATATAATAGGTTAAATATTTACTATTTTATCATAGTCAACCCCTATCTATTGACAGTCAAAAGGCAAATAGGTAGCTTAAGCTAATTTTGAGAAAAAGGTATCTACAGACCTTAATACGTAAGATCCAAGTATGAAACTTGGTGGATATGTTGTTAATGAGTAATTATAATTTTATAAAATATTTTTTGGTTATAAATAAGATTATAAGTATCCACTATTTTATTACATTCAACCACATGTCCATTGGTATCCACCATTGGAGTTAGGAGATAGTTTTGAAGTCTACAAGTGTAAAGGAGGTTTTGGATCTCATAATAGTGTTTGGTAAGATTAATAATATTATCATAAGTATATATAAACCTTTTATCATGATCACCATTAGTCATTAAATGCAAACCATGCCCTTATGGGCTAGAACAAGTAATCATGCAGCCATTCGCATAGGCAGTCCTAAGAAGCATGGAGAAAAAAGTGAAACTTGAGTATCAAAAGGAGGTAAAAAGGGATTTAAATTAATTTTAAACATTTTTTTTAATCTCTTATACCATATTATAGGTTCCTTAAGACCTGAAACTTAGTTTTAATCTTATAAGATAGTCTTAAGGTTAGAAGGCCTATATAACATTGAAGCACTAGCAAACTCTATCAATGAAAGATGACACCTTATTAAGGTATGATGAGATGGTAAAAATAAAATTATGTGTTTAAATAAGCTGTTAATGATTAAAAATTCATTTTCACTCTTAAGGATAATTTTGATCTTTTCAAGTATAAGACACCCATTTCGAGCCCCCTCTTCAGATGCTCATATCTTTCACCACATGAGTTGGGCCAAATTATATTAGTATGTGTTGATTACCCATATTTAATTTAAATTAATTTTTTATTTAGGTTGGTTTAGGGTTTGATATTTATGAACAATCACAAAGATTACAAGCAAGTCTAGAATGAATGCAAAACCCCAGAAGCAAACCTCTTATGTACAAATATTTGCACACATTCTACATGGGAATAAAAGATTATCAAGGAATTTAAAGGTTTATATAGTATAAATATTCATGTAAATAATTTCTTGGGTGTATGTATACATTTAATGAACAATCATCAAGAAGGTGAGTCAGCCTGAGCTACCAAAAGAGCTTTTTTGACCAGTTTTGGTTTTTTGAGATCATAAGTCCATGAGATGATATAGAATCACTTGGAAACCAATTTAAAAATGTAGAGGACTATCTCTATATAACCTATTTTTTGTAATAATTTAGCACATGTGGGTGCTTAAGAGGCCCAAAATGGCCTAAAAAGGCCTATTTTTGTAGGTCTTCAAAGAGATAAATAGTATAAATGCATGGAAGAGGCCCAATGATACTTGAATCACCACTATATGGCACTTGGATCTATTAATAAGGGTTTTTAGGGTGCCTTAATAAATTTAAATGTTAAAAACTCAATTTTTTTGATAATTTATGAAATTTTTTAGGTTTAATGGAGTTTTTCAACATTGATCTAGGTCTTGAAGGTGGCTTAAATCTTAATTTTCTTCCTCATAATAATTTTATGGGTGTATGGAAGCTTTATATAGGTTCAAAAGTGGTCCTCATGGTGATAAATTTACTTAGGATCAATTTATTACACATATGGTTGAATATGGCTCAAGTTTGGATACCTCCATCAATGGAGTCCAAGAGGTTTACAGGTTTCATGGAGTATTTTATAGGTTGTAGGAGAAGATGAGTGAATACAAAAGAAAACATAAAATCAAACACTCAAAGATAACCTTCAAGGTCAATTTCAAGCATAAATTACCAAGATCACTAACCATCTTGTCAAGTGACATCTAAAATTAGAATCAGGTGTAGAAGTGTAAGTGGAGGAGCTTGGGGGTTGAGAGAAAGTTGGAGCATTTATTGAAGTTTCTAGTCTTTAAAGACTTTTCTCATGTTACTGAAGTGTGAAATCATCTTTCTCAAATTTTTTTGTCTTATAGAACCTTTTTAGGTTAATGAGAAGGCTTGAAGACCATTTTGACCTTTGGAGGTTAATTTGATGAGAGAGGATCAGTTCTTAATTAATCATAATATGGTTAAGACTCTATTGAAGGTGGTTGAGTGGCATTTATTGAATTCTGAGATCTTTCTCATCCTTTTTCTCCTATATCTCCCTTTTC
The DNA here is from genome assembly GCA_037957365.1 of Torreya grandis. Classification (NCBI taxonomy): domain Eukaryota; kingdom Viridiplantae; phylum Streptophyta; class Pinopsida; order Cupressales; family Taxaceae; genus Torreya; species Torreya grandis. Next base: position 110,259 of record JARHVA010007974.1, on the reverse strand, counting down.
TTCCCCATTTTTAATATATACTCTCATTTGATAATGGAAAACCCTATATTTTTTTTTAAAATAGCCTTTGAAGTAATAAGACATCATTTTTGCCCATATCTTGCTTACATATAGTGTTATAGTCAGTTTTTGTATGATGGCTTTATGCAAGGGTGTCTTTCCTTGGTAATTATCCATCTTTATTTCCTTTTTAAATGTTTTTAACAACTATTTTAGATCTAAAACTTGTGTTTTTTGGTCATTAGTGAAGGTATTGTGTGACTTTCATAGTTTTCCATACTTTGTCTCTTACCTAGTGGGCCTAGTTTTGGAAATACTAATGCAAAATGACCAATTAGAGAGATTATGTGAGTGAGGGTTATCTTCAAACAACCTCAATGTTAGTTTCATACAAATTAGAGTGTCTTTAAGTTTGGTGCATTACCTTTTTTATGTTTTTTTAGTCATTCCTTGTAACCACTTTTATCCCTTTTACAAGCAGAATTAATAGTTTAGGTGATCCATTAATAGGAACCATATTTATCTATAGGTTCAACCCCATCATAGGATAATAATAGCATGGGGTTGTTCCTATTTTATATCCAAGAGTAAGAGGTGAAATTCTATGCTATAATAGTTTTCGGCATCCCTAATGAAACTACTATATTCTTCACTTCACTTAAGGGTTCTTAGTTTTGTTTTTTAGTGCAATAAACCTTCAAAGGCACATTTTCAAACATCAATGGAAAATACACTATGAAAACTAGCTTTTCAAACAACCTAAGTGCCTAAAATTATAACCTTGGTATGTATACTCAAACCTATTTTGTTTAATATGCTTATCCTCTACCTCACCATCACTCATTTCAAGGTAATAATGTTTATGTGTTCCCTAAAATGGACCTAAAACAACCTATCATCCCTATCATGGCCTTTACCCCCCTCCCACCCCTATGTATGAATAATATTAGCCTCTTTTTTATTCAAATCAATCCTCTAATCCCTCTTGTCAAGACTATGATTATCCTATTACATCTTTTGTCAGGATTCAAGCAAACATTATCATATTATATAGATTTGATAAGGGAGATTGGTAGAGGTTTAGATATTTTTTCATTCATACATATCCATTTTCTATAATAGGAAAGGAATTATCTTTAGTTGGTCAAGAATAGGTGATCATTTTGTGAGTATAAACAATGGGTAGTTTGTGAGAGGGAAAACAAAGTGTGTTTGAGAAGCATGGTCCAAATCTTAGAGAGTGTGTTGATATTGTAAAAAGATAATTTGGTTTATTTAAATAAATATTATGTTTCCTCTCCCTTAGTTTAACCTCAATATTAGCCTCTAAGAGTTTCAAATCATCCCCCTAGCCAACCTTTTCAAGGCCCATCCTTGTCAAGAATTAGAGAAGTGATACTAGACCAAGGGAAAGAAATCATGAAAATAAATAAGGAGGTTAGAATTGGAAAATAATTCCCCATTCATGCCATGAAAGGGATAAGGAGTTTATTTCATGAGTTGTGTAATTTGTGGACATCCATTGAAGAAGGTAACTATCCACATGTTGAGAAGCAAGAGATGAAGGAGTGGGTGTTATCCATTGAAGAGGTGTTAGAGAATTGGGAGAGAGAACATATAAAACCAAAAAAAATAAGTTTACCCTCTCCTACCCCTCCACATACTCTTCTTCAAGAACATGAAGCCATCCCACCATGGATCTCCCCTTATGCCAATGATCCTATTTATATCATGCCCTCACTAATGAAACCACTCTCCTAAGTCTATTCTAAAACAAGAATATAATGAGGTGGATTCAACCTCTACATTTACTTCATGCAAATTATTTAATTAATGCATAGAGATGAAGGAAGAGGTGCTGGTTAAGGTGACCCAAGAATAAGTCTTGGATAAGGGGGAAGTTTTGGTTCAAAAAGAAAGTGGTTTATGTATAGCTTAGATCAATGATATTAACTTTAAAATAGTTACAAGAATCCCTCTCACCTCCTTAATATCCACCAAATATATCTCTCAAGATCCTTAGTTGGATTAGCACTGTCCTAAGTTGCAAGCAAAGTGAACTTATTCACCCTCTCACCATCTCCCTCTTAGAGAAATAATATGTTTTGCTAAGGAAAGAGAAGGAGATTATAGTCATAGGTAAGCCACAAGAATAAAATACAATTTAATACTATTAAAATATCATGATAGGCATCTCACTTCATTTAGAGGTGGAAAAATTAATTTTGGACCAGCCGTCTTAGCATAGATTTGACACTGATGAATTAGAGCCTAAAGAGGGCAATCCTCAAGCTGAATATGGGATATGTATTAAATGTAATAATGATTGTATATTCTACATAGATGAAAGAGAGAAGAAAAACTAGGTATTAGAGGTTATTCCACTTCAATATGAGGTGTCAAATGAAGATATCCCTCATAGGTTAGAGCTAAAAGAAGACAAATCAGTCCTTCAGCAAGACAAGTGTGATGTTTTAGACCTTGGTTGGTCAAATCAACCTTAATTTTTAGTTGAAAAACAAGATGAAATATTGAGTTAGGTTGATGAGGGAGACATCTAAAGTACTCAAGTGATATAGTTTGATAAGAATACTTATGAAAAGCCTAAAAAAAATGATGATTATACCTTACTTGTAATGATGAGCCTCCCTTCTATACAAAGGAAGTAGACCACTCTAACTATAATATATTAGGTCTTGGTTAAGTTGAGATTATCTATTTTACAAATGACCAAGAACAAGCTACCTTTTGGGATGAATTGGATCTCTTTTGCCTAAGTCTAGATAGTCAACCTTCACATACAAAAGAGTCATCAAGTTAAAAGTCTACAAGTGTTCATATAACTCACCATGAAGTGAGCTTAGAGATATTTCCCAAATATAAATAATATCATAAATAATTTCTTGAACCAATAAGATATTTTGTCTACATTAGAGACATGTTTGTCCTATTTCATTCATTGGAGAGCATGTTAAAAGTATTGGCATTAAAAAATTATAGTTCACTAGGTTTGGTGCCTCAAAATTAAAATATTTTTTATATTTTTATATTATAAGTGAATGATGCTATAATATTTCCATTTGATGTAAGATGAAAGTAAAATAAATTTGTATCCTTGTACATATTAGAGTAGATTTTTTTGTTTTCCTATAAGTGCCTTGTGCACATTTTCCATTTCATTGTGTGTTTCCCTTCCCTAAGTGCTTTGAGCATGTTTTTTATTTTGTTTTGGGTTGCCCTTATTTTTTTGAGAGTTTCAATCTGTTGGGTGAATATTTTGTCAATCAGCTAATTGATGAGCAAAATAGGTCATATCAACCATTAGCAAGGGATATTGGTTGGCCAGATGTGTAGATTTACCACATCAGAAGGGGGACAAATCTCTCCTCTCATCAAGGGGAGGTTCCCTATTAAATATGAGGAGCTATATACTATATATAATTAGAAAATAACACTCAGGGGTAGAGTAACACCATCCATCTCTCTTTTTTTAGAGATGATATTCATAAACAAAGGAGAAAATCTTGGTGAAAACACTAAATGCACTTCTCTTCTTTCAGGAGTGATCTTACAAGAAACAGTAGGATTTTATTTTAGGTAGTGACAAGTAACTGGTAACAAAGGGCGTAGTAACTAGTAGGGTGAAGTGTAACACAAAGTCTACACCTCAACTACCCAAAGAGTGAAATATGAAGGATAATGGGGGCACAAAGTCATCCCAAGATCCTTTACATAGAAAGAAACTAAAAACACACACTGAAGACAACTGTGATAGCCCAAAGTCTTTCCACAACTGGCTTTAGGACACCTTCCTAATTACTTCCACTAGTTCTACTTATTTCAATAAAATGGACAAGAATGCATTTAGGAAACAAACATAAGAACAATATCCTAAAATGACACAAGCTATAACAACACAAAGTCTGAAAGTAACTTGCTTTCTCATTCAAACAAAGAAATATGATGAACAATCCAAGCTCAAAGTCTCAGTAATTGCCTCTCAATTTTGGCAGAGCTTCACTTCTATAATTGAAAGATCTCCTTTTTGCATAATACCAAATATTACAATATATGGCAACCAAGGAAGGCTTGGTGCTTTGTTCCATGGAATGACCCATGTTGTGGTTAATGCATTAAATGTATTTTCAATTCTGTCGAGGGACCATGCTTGGAATAGTACATCTACCTTAACTGTGGTGCACCAATTCATCTAATATGTCTCCTCCAAAGTATAGATTGTCTAGTCCTTTCCTTCTCATGTGTGTAGCTATCCAATTTTGCCTTTATTTCATGGAAGAAAAATAGGCTGCATCCTTGATTTGGTGTGCTTAGATGACTACTTGGTGAACTATTTCACCTACTGGAAATAACTCCCTTATAGATATTTTTGATCTTTTTTGTATTTTTATCTCTTCCCTATAATAATTTGAGCTCTCAGGCTCTCTTTTTATCTAGTCACTTGGTTTATTTTTCTAGTTTCACACTATATTTGAAACCTAATAGATATTCCATTACCTTAAATTTGACGTTCGTGGGACCGTCAATGGTTGCTGGTTGTTTGAACCATATTGAACCATGAACCTTTAAACCTATGAAAGTTCATTGGTTTAATAGTTCAATGATTTAGGTGATCTTTTTCAACTCCCTAGTTCAATCACTTCCTTGCTCTTTGGTTGAACCATGTCTTTGAACTAGTCTCTATAATCATCCATTTGTTACTTCTTTCCTTTATCTGGAACTTCCTTTGAACTATCAAACCTGTGAACCATTAAACTTTTAACTCTTTTGGTTCAAGGTTCAATCGGTTCATTGGTTCATTCTTGTTTCATTGCTTCCCTTATTTTTCTAAGTCCCTTTGAAGCCTTGAAATTCCTTTGGACTTTTCTTTGGAACACCCTAAAGGGAAGGTGTCCCTTCGGGTCTTTGAGAAAGGTCCATTTTCTTGGTCTTGAGATCCCCTCACAAGGGTACCTACCCTTCAGGGTCTTTCAGGTGGTTTTTAGGTTAATTCCTTTAGATTAATTCCTTTGGAGAGTCTTCAAGCTTCAATTCCTTTGAGAAGTCTTCAGACTCCAATTCCTTCAGGCAAAATGTTCAAAGGAATTCCTTCAGACATTTTGTCTGAAGGAAATCTTTCTTTTGGCTTCGTCTGCTTTCCTTTGGGCTTTTCCTTCAGACAAAATTCTAAAGGAATTCTTTCAAACTTTTTGTTCAAAATAATTCACCTTGTCTTTTCAAAATTCTTTCATAGAAAATCCTTCCAAAGGAGTTCTTTTGGTTCCTTGAATAAATCTGAAGGAATTCCAACTTTTTTTGCCTTGTTCACTTTTGTGAAGAAAATCTTACCCTTTTGGCCTTCTTTTTTATCTTTGAAACAATGTTCCCTACCCTCTGTAAGGGCACCTACATTTAGTTCATTACCCTCCACAAGGGCACTTGTAACTTCAGCTTTGGGACAGTCCTTTCAACCAACCATTTGAACTAACCAATTGAACCAACTTGTGTTCAACGGTTTAATGATTTAATCTCTTTATCTAAATCCTTTATTTTGGCTAAGTCTTTTGATCACTTGAACCAACTACACGTTGAACCTTTGAATTATTGAACCCATTGAACCTTTGAACCAAAATGGTTCAAGGTTCAACGGTTTAATGGTTCAAGCCTTCTTCTTTTCATTAAGTATTTTGAAGCCATTAAACCTTGAAGCAGTTGAACTTTTTGAACTTTTTGTTGAAGCACTTAACTCATTAAGATTTCCAATGTCATTGAACCTTTTAAACTTGTTGAACCTATGAACCATTTTGGTTCAAGGTTCAATGGTTTAATGGTTCAATCCTTTGTTTGAAGCTTGCTGATGAACAATTTTGGTTGAACCAAGGCATTGAACCAATCCTAAAATTGCCTAAGTGTTGGAAACTTTCCCCTTTGAGAGAGCTCACATGTTGAAGCCATTAAAATTTGAACATGCTAATCCCTTAACTAAAAAAGCTTGAATAATGAAGAATTTGAATGCTCAGAACAATTTTTTGAGAGGGGAAGAGATAATTTTGGCATGCAGGACCAAAATAGTTCATATGTTGTCCCAAAAATGAGTGACATTTTTGGGGACAACAGCTGGCTCCAGTTGGGGAACTTTCTTTAGTTGAAAACTTGGAACAGCTGAGGGGAGTAGAAACTAGAATCTCTAGTGCCTTTACGTATGCCATTGGGCTATGGAGTCATGCTACCCAAAAAATAAAGGTGCCAAAAATGAAAATGAAAAGCACAAAATAGAACTAAAGACTTTACAAATATACATATGTATAGGTGAACTTATCTGATACTTCAGGAATTGAAGTGCTTTAGATGTTGTCCATTGTGAGGTAGAGAAAAGAGCATGCCATATTGATACTTCAATAAGAAGATATTTTTTCCATTGAGCTGATGGATAGTAAATGGGCCTCTCTAAAGGGAATCAAATTTCCTATGCATTCCCTTTAGTTCTCTTCTCTTGTCCCACAACAAGACTTGATCTCCAATCTAGAAATCATGGTTTTTTGCTTTTTGGTCAAAGAGCTTCTTCACCAAACTTTGATGCATAGTAATTTGGTCCACCACTATAATTCCTTGCTCATCCAGCTCAATTAGACACATGATCCTCTTATCAATGGAGCTTTCATATGTCTGATATTCAACTACCTTAGCCAATTTCAGTGATGGCAGTTTCATGGTGATTGGTATCTTAGCATTGAGACCATAAAGAAGTTGGAAAGGTGACATACCAATTACCCTCTTAGGTGTAATTATATCTACCCATAAAGCATCAACTAATGCTTTATGCTAGGTTCGTTGGTTGTCATCCACCAATTTCCTGATGATGGTCACCAAGTTCTTGTTTCTTGATTTAGCTTGGCCATTCCCTTATGGAAAATAATTAGAAGAGTGGGAGAGGGTAATCCCATAGTAAAAATAGAATTGAGTAATCTCTTATGAAGAGAAACAAGCTGCATTATCTGTGATAATCTTTGTTAGGACCCCAAACCTAGAAATGATGTTTTCCTTGAGGAAATTGCACACTACTTATGAAGTGGCCTACTTGGTTCGAATAACTTCCACCCACTTGGTGAATTAGTCTATGGTTGTGAGGACATAATCATGTCCAACACTTGAAGATGGGTTTACAGCACCAATGAAATCAATTCCCCATTGATGAAATGGTTTTTCTATCACCACTAGCTTAAGAGGTAGAGCAGCTAACTTGGGTCTTCAATTAACTGTTGCCATAGTTCGCATTTTTTCACCTATTTGTATGCATTTTGAGATAGAGTAGGCTAGTAATACCTAGCTCATAGAATGTTATGGGTAGTTACAAGAGCAAAAAAATGTCCTCCATAGGCCAGATCATGGAAGGAATTCAAAAGTTGGTTTTGCTACTCTTTATCTACACAACGAAGGAAAACTTCATCAAGGCTCCTCTTATACAGGCCATTATCCTAGAGGACAAAATTGGTAGCTTTTAACTTGACAATCCTCCTTTATTTATGAGATAGGTGAGCAGGACACTTACCATAAGTAAGGAAATGAGAAATATTTGAATACCACTCATTTCTGGTGGAGACAAAGAGGACTATTGGCATGTCTTCAATTTATGCTTCTCCATGCTCTATTTCTTTTGGTCTGTTGTCATCAATCAATTGGCATAGGCCCTTTATCTACACCAGCTTCATTGGTTTGATGACTAGATTAAACTCCTAGATTTTAGCAATCCAATTCCCTCTTTTGGTTCCAAACTCCTACTAAGTTAATATGAATTTGACTATGGTGTTAGGAACTAGGGTAATAGTATGTGAATTCAGGATGTAAAAGTAGAAATGCTTCACTACTTTTACCACTGCATAAGCATGCTTCTCCATGTTTGAGTACTTTAACTTGTGAGCTTTGAGAGGATAGCTCATGAAAGAAATAGGAGATTCCACCCCTTCTTGGTTCTATTGAACCAGAATTGCTGAAATGTGTGCTCGAAAGTATAACTATATATTGTGAAATCCTTGGTATAATCTGGAAAAACTAGAATTGGAGCATGAGCAATAGCTGTCTTGATGTCTTGAAATGCCAATTTTCCTTCTTCAGTCCAGCTGAAGGTGGTCTTTCCCTTCATCATGTTCACAATATGGTGAGTTTTCTTAGTGAATTTAGGGATGAAATTTCATAAAAATTTCATTTTTCTAAAGAAAGAGTGAACTACAGTCTTATTCATGGGTAGGGTAAGCTCTTGGATGGACTTGACTCTATCTGAGTCAATCTTTATGCCTTCTCAAGACACAATGTGCCTGAGAAGTTTCCCTTCTATTACCACAAAAATAGACTTCTTGGGATTTAAACAAATGCCATTCTGGCGGTAGCATTTTAGCACTTGTTGTAAATGGTGCACATGATTAGGATGATGCTTGGAAAAGACTATTAGATCATCTAGGTACACTATAATGAACTTACCCATTTCATCTTTGAAAGTGAGGTCCATTGCTCTCTAAAAAGTGGTGCCAGCATTTATCGACCCAAATGGCATTCTTTGATAGGTAAAGGTGCCCCAAGGTGTGGTGAAGGCAATCTTATGCTGCTCTGCTTCACCAGCTTCAACTTGATTGTATCTTGAGAAGCCATCTAGCGTTGATAACATTTCAAAACTAGTCACCATCTAAATAACTTGATCCATGATAGGCAGAGGATAATTATCCTTTAAGGATGACTAATTCAAGTTTCTAAAATCCACACAGAGGCAAATTTCACCATTCTTCTTCCTCACAGGTACTATGTTGGCAATCCATGTAGAATGATGGATTGGGAAAATTATCCTAACATTCAACATTTTCTATATTTTAGACAGAATAGTACTTGATATCTTTAGATTGTACTATCTAGATTTTTACTTGTAAGGCACTGAATCACTTTTGAGAGGAATGTCATGGAAGACTTCTTCAGGCTTGAGTGACTTTAGATCATCATAGTAGTATGCTAGGACATCCATATACTAGTGGAGCAGAGCAGTGAACTTGAACTTTTCTTCCTGAGTGCAGCATTTCCCAATGTTCACCATTTTGTGATTTTCCTTGGTACTTAAATTTACTTGATCAAACTCCTAAGAGGAGCTTGAATCTATTTTCTATTGTTTGATGAATCTATCATGTTTTTCAAACAACTTCTCAAGGTAAACCAAGCCTTTTGGGATTTTATTTCCTTTAAGTTACATGAATTCTTCACTTGTATCTGCACTTGGTTCAAGGACTAGTTCAAGCTTCTGAGGTTCACTGCCTTCGAAGTGCAGCTATGCAAAGCTATATTTTTATTCTAAGAAGGCAATGATTTGGTTGTCATTATTAAACACCTACCAATAACTATCATTATCAGGCACACTTGGTCAAAAGACTAGTTTAATAGTGTACCTATCTCCTTTAAAGTCTAGGTGAGGAATTAAGAGAGTTTCTAGAATAGCCAGTGCATCAGCATAGTCATTGAATTCCTTCGATATGGAAGAGATGTTGAAAGCATCAAAGATTTCAATTTGATACCAGACTAGATTGTGGTAGTGGCTCAATCTCTCATTTTTGGTTTGATACAGGTTCCTTACCTGACAAACCACTAGTTCAACATCTCCTTTAGCATGAAGGAGTTTGATGCCTTTGTCTCGAGTAGCCTTCAATCCAAGCAATAGAGATTTGTATTTAGTTGTGTTATTGGTGTTGCTAAACTAGAACTTGTATGAAGAAGGAAAAATATCTCCTTGAGGAGATATCAACATAATAATAGCTCCTAAACTGGTAGATGAGTAGCTACCATCAAATTCTAGAATCCATACCTCATTAGACATTGATTTTTCCTTAGATTCATCTATGTTTAGAGGGGAAGATTCTTCTACACTTGCACTATGCTCTACCAATCCTTCTATTGTTCCATCTAAACCAATTTTTAGGTTGACACATCCAAGAATTTCATCAGATGCCTCATGGACTTCCTCTATGGATAAAAAGTAATTACCCATGCCTGAAGACTCAAATAGAATTTGAGCTTTAGGTGCTAATGTTTGAGTGACCACATATTTTGCTTCCTTCTCAGGGAGCAATCTCTGCATAACACCTTTGACTGGGATTCTCACCTTGGATAGGTCCATTCTTAGTTCACCACCAACATCCTTGTAAAAATTTTGTCTAAAAAAGATGTCATAAGATGTTGGCATGTTGGCCACCAAGATAGTCATCTTAATTCTCTTGTCTGGGAATGTTGTAAATGCAAATTGGGTGTCCTTGATTTGTCCCAATAGTGGCACTTGTTTTTTCTCCATGGAGAAACATCTCCCAAATGTCTTGGTTAGTGTGAGACCAAGGGATTCTACCACTTTGGAAGGCATGACATTGTCAGATGCACTAGAATCAATGATGTAATTATTCAATTGGTGTCCATTTATCAATAAGGAGACATAAAATGGTTCAGTCCTCTCAGGAGTAGCAAGAGGAGTGATGACAAGGTTATTCCTGGTGGATGTGTTCTTGGGGGATCATGATTTACCTTCAAAATTGCTTGTCTTATAGGGATGGTCTAGTTTTTCACACATTGAACCAAATTATCTAACTAATCAGGATTAGATTGAAAGAATTCAAATTTAGACATTTGAATTTTGGTTTTCTTTATATGGTCAATTATGTCAAATCTCTGAAATGGACTAGGAATAGAGGATAAGAGTTCATCCTTTTAGTTTTTAAAAGGAGAAGGATTGGTCTATGAATTTGAAATTGGAGGTGAAGGTGGAATTGAGGTACTCACCTTTTTAGCAGTCACTGGGTCCTTTGGATGGAAGGGCAGAGTGGTTCTCCACTTAGCAATTAAAATTTTAGGCTAAGTTCATTCCTTTGTCTTCTCTTTATTAGCTTTTTGGGTTGACTAGTTCTTGAATCAGGTAAAAATAGCGTATGATCCCTCAACTACTTTACCTTCACTTCTGGGTTCATCCTGGTAATTCAAGAAACCAATGTTGGAGTCACTAGTTGATTCTTCTTGATTTTCTATGAAGAGATCAGCATCATCTTCAGAGTTCAACTTAGGTTGGAAGGAGAAATCTAATTCTTCTTCAAGATATCCAACTACTGAATTAGTTGGAGGTGCTTCAATGGCCAATTTCCCTTAAGGGAGAGGAATATGATTTGGCTGCCCTTGATTCCTAGCAGCATGGCCTTGGTATGACTGATTGGGAAATGTCCTCCTTGGTACCTCTCTATATGAAGGAGTAAATGGCATCCCTTACACCATTTGCTTTCTAAGAGCTAGCAACTCATTTTCCAGCTTTTACACCATTGGATCAGTGGTGATTGTAGGTGAGTATTCAGAAGATGAAGAGGATTTAACTTTATTAGGATCTCTCCTTATCTTTTTTCCAAGATAAGGTCATCTTCTACCTCAGTATCCAAATCTTGAGCAGTAGCAAGGTCTATGTGGCCAGCCTATCTCAGCAGAAAACTCACTTCAAGTAGTTGTGAGTTGATGAAAAAGCATTTAAGGTTCTTAAGTGTTGGTTGAGTAATTATAGGAATCTTGTTCCTTAGCTTGTCAAACTTGGCAATGAAATCTCTCATAGGTTCATGAGGTTCCTTCTTCATCTATGTGAGTTGGGCTAGTAAGGCATGCACATCTTTTGTAGGCTTGAATTTGGCTTCAAATTTAGCTTTAAGAGTGATCTAGTCAATCACAGTCTAGGCCTGTAGATGGTAGAACTAGTCTGTAGCATCACCTTGCAATGTTTCCACAAACAGCTTGACTGCTACATCTTCATACTCCATGCCTATCACACCATAGGCTATGTTGAAGGCAAAAATATATTTATCAAGATGAACTTTCCCATCACCAAATAATTTGGGGAAATTCTTCCTTGAACTACATAGAAGCTCATGTAAAGGTGGGGTCAAATTTAGTGGAATAAAAGAGTTACCCTAGGGGCCTTAAACAACCATGATTTGGTTATGTAAAAGTGGGATAACAAATTTGGGTGGATTATGTATAGGGAAAGTTTTTCTAACAATAGAAAAAGAAGCTCTACCTTGTGTTGGTGACCTGCTACAGGTAGGAGAAACACTCTTAGATTATTGAACTTGAAGTTAGGGAGGGAACAAATTGAAATTGCCCTACTGCACCAACTCAAAAATAGGATCAACAACACCTTGGGCTCTCTAGTTTCTGGTATAGCGTGGAGTTGCTAGATTGTAGAATAAAAATGGGAAAGAATTGGATCTATTTTAGTTGAAGCTTAAGGCTTCAAAATGCATGCTCTTCCTTAGCAGAGTTGCCAAAAAAAATATTACACAAGGCTGGAAGGAAAATGGTAAAGCTATAATGATAATGGATAAGACACAGAGTAGAGTCACTAGAGTATATAATGGATAAGGTATAGGAACTACTTGTCGATCCCCAGTGGAGTCACCAAAAAATTATTGGGTGAATATTTTGTCAATTAGCTAACTAATGAGAAAAATAGGTTGTATCAACAACAGCCAGGGAGATTGGTTAGCCAGATGTGTAGGTTTACCACATCAAAAGGGTAACAAATCTCTTCTCTCATCAAGGGGAGGTTCCCTATTAAATATGAGGAGCTATATACTATATATATAAGCAGAAAATAACACTCAAGGATAGAATAACACCATCCATCTCTCTTTTTTTATAGATGATGTTCACAAACAAAAATAGAAAATCTTGGTGAAAACACTGAAGGCACTTCTCTTCTTTCAAAATTGATCTCATAGGAAATAGAATATTTTCTTTCAAGTAGTGACAAGTAACTAGTAATAAAGGGTGTAGTAACCAGCAGGGTGAAGTGTAACACAAAGTCTACACCTCAATTTCCCAAAGAGTGAAATATGAAGGATAATGGGGGCACAAAGTCATCCCAAGATCCTTTACATAGAAAGAAACTAAAAACACACACTGAAGATAACTGTGACAGCCCAAAGTCTTTCCACAACTGGCTTCAAGACACCTTCTTGATTACTTCCACTAGTTCTGATTATTTCAATAAAATGGACAAGAATGCATTCAGGAAATAGACATAAGAACAATTTCCTAAAATGACACAATCTATAATAGCACAAAGTCTAAAAGTAACTTGCTTTCTCACTCAAACAAAGAAATATGATGAACAATCTGAGCTCAAAGTCTCAGTAATTGCCTCTCAGTTTTGGTAGAGCTTCACTTCTATAATTGAAAGATTTCCTTTTTTCATAAGACCAAAGATTACAATATATGGCAACTAAGGAAGGCTTGGCACTTTGTTCCATGGAATGGCCTATGCTATAGTCAATGCATTGAATGTGTTTTTAGTTCTATCGAGGGACCATGCTTGGAACAGTGCATCTGCCTTAACTGTGGCATGCCAATTCATCTAATATCTCCCCTCCAAAGTATGGACTATCTGGTCCTTTCCTTCTTATGTGTGTAGCTGTCCAATTTTTCCTTTACTTCATGAAATAAAAATAAGCCATGTCCTTGATTTGGCATGCTTAGATGACTACTTGGTGAACTGTTTCACCTACTGAAAATAACTCCCTTGTAGATATTTCTCATCTTTTTTGTATTGTCCTCTCTTCCCTATAGCAATTTGAGCTCTTAGGCTCTCTTTTTAGCTAGTCACTTGGTTCATTTTTCAAGTTTCATGCTATATTTGAAAACTAACAAAAATTCCATTACCTTAAATTTGATGTCCGTGAGGCCATCAATGGTTGCTAGCTATTTGAACCATATTGAACCATGAACATTTAAACTTGTGAAAGTTCATTGGTTCAATATTTCAATGGTTCAAGTGATATTTTTCAACTCCCTAGTTCAATCACTTCCTTACTTTTCGATTGAACCATGTCTTTAAATTGGTCTCTGGAATCATCTATTTGTTGCTTCCTTCCTTTGTCTAGAGCTTCCTTTGAACCATTAAACCTATGAACCTTTAAACTTTGAACTCTTTTGGTTCAAGGTTTAATCAGTTCATTGGTTCATTCTTGTTTCATCACTTCCCTTATTTTTCTAAGTCCCTTTGAAGCCTTGAAATTCCTTCGTCCTTTTCTTTAGAACACCCTAAAGGAAAGGTGTCCCTTCAAGTCTTCGAGAAAGGTCTATTTTCTTGGTGCTGAGAGCCACCCACAAGGGTGCCCTTCAAGGTCTTTCAGGTAGTCTTCAGGTTAATTCCTTCATATTAATTCCTTCAAAGAGTCTTAAAGCTTCAATTCCTTTGAGAAGTCTTTGGACTCTAATTCCTTCATGCAAAATGTCTGAAGGAAATCTTTCTTTGGCTTCATCTGCTTTCCTTCGGGTTTTTCCTTTGGATAAAATTCTGAAGGAAATCTTTCAAAAAAATTGTCTAAAATAATTCACCTTATCTTTTCAAAATTCTTTCGCATAAAATCCTTTTGAGGGAATTCTTTTGGTTCCTTAAACAAATCCGAAGGAATTCCAACTTTTTTTGCCTTGTTCACTTTTGTGAAGAAAATCTTGCCCTTTTAGCCTTCTCTTTGATCTTTGAAAGAATGTTCCCTACCCTCCACAAGGGCACCTACCTTTAGTTCATTTCCATCTACACCAACCTACTAGAGACACTAATTCCCAAAATAATCAGCAACTCAGTCAATTTATGAGCATCCACCCACTGGAGATATCGATCCCCTTAGCCAAGTACCAACCTAGCCAATTCATTAGCACCAACCCACAAGAGAATCAACCCCTAGACTCTGAGGCATGAACCCCAATCCAAATAAATTACACCATCTATGATTACTTCTTTAATTGAATGATGGCTTTGATTCTCTTACACTTTTTCTCTCACTAATTTTCTTATATAATTTATGCTCTCCTCTCTTTCATAATTCTCAAATGATATTCTTCATTAGAATAAATCTTCCCTTCACACTTATTTTCTTAAGATATATTCTATTTCATTTTTTCTCTTCCTCTATTCCTTCTCTCTCACATTTATATGATTTTAATTCAAATCAAATTCTTATAATACTTCCACATATCTTCTCGCTTATATAGCCTTTAAAAGATGTGTCCAATATAACTTCTTCACCAAGAGATGTGACCATTAACATTTCCATAAACATTTACCTAAACTTCCATTGACATTTACATTTACTTTTATCAACATTTTTGTGCACTTATATAAATAATTTCATTTGCTTTCAGTAACAATTCCATTCACTTCTAGCAATAATTATGTTTGACATTTCCATTCATATCTATTACAATTCTTTTAACAATAATGACAATTATTCCAACAATCTCCCCCTTTGTCATTGATGAAAATATCCATGAATTAGTATATGAACTCCCACTATCTTCAATTCTCCCCCTTTGACATCAATGGCAAAGGGTTATACACCCTGTTCCCCCCTATTTGATGTTTCCTCTCATAGTCACTAAATGAAAAAGATATTATCTTCTTCTATTGTCTTCATTACAATTTTGTATTTATTTTATACCACTTATTGTAATATCTTATTTTATTGTTCCTCTTTATAGCATCTTTCCACTATGCACATCATATATCTCTTGCTTCAAAATGGTCTTCACTACCATTTCTTTTTGTGCTTCATCATGGCCTCCCTGCCCATTACTCCTTGTGATTTTTTCACAAGCACAAATTACTCATTTTAATTGTCTATCTATTGCATCCACTTCCAAACTTACGAATTCTCTTTTTATTTTGGTTTGAGCATCCTCTTTCTTATTCTAGTCTATAGCATTACTTCCACATTATCTCACTATATGTCCATACTTATTTCAATTATAAGATACAATACCTTTTGATGATGGAGAAAATGAATTTCTACCTGAGAAACCATATGAATCTTTGTTTCCATTCCAACCATACCCATTCCTCTCATGTCCTTCACTTGATCCATAGTTCCATGCATACTCATTTGTTTCATGCCCATTCTTCATATCTACATTTATACCACTATTCCATGTGTATCCATTCCTTTCATGTCTCTTACATTCCTTTGCTCTATGACCAAAAATGTTTTTATTAAATCAATAGCCATAAAATGATCCTTGGTACATGTTAGACTATTTTTGCAAGAATGATTTTCTATCATGCCAATGGTTCTTTACTTTGTCTTCTACTTGCAAAACTTCATTCTTTGGGGAAGTCTTATCTTCTATCTTCATAGATTTAGAAATTTCAACATATTCCTTATTAAAATTTTGTTCATCTCCATATCCAAGACCCGACTTGTCGAATAGTGACCTCTAATGATCTAGAATCTCATCTAGAACCTTGGTTGTCTTCTCAAATCTTAAGTTGCTTGTCAATTTAGCATTGGATTTTTATAAATCCTTTCTCAATGAAACAATCTTAGCCTCTATATTCTCACATTATTCCTTATTTTCCTTTAGTTTGATTTTATTCCCTTCCTTTATTTTCTTCACCTCTTCAACTTGAGCATTTAAACTCATGATGACCAATTCTGACTCCTCTCAAATTTTTGATAACTCTTCTTCTCTATCTTGATCATCTTATTCATATTTATAAATTTGTCCCTTTTATTTTTTATTCTCTTTCTTGAGCATTTTGTTTTCATTCAAATCACTTAAGAGATCTCCTTCAAGATCTACTTCTGCTTCTCTAGATTCTGAATCACTCCAAGATTGTCCTCTAGTTATCAAGTCATCACCATCCCAATATTCTATACCCATGAACAAAACTTCACCTCTATCACTATTTGTAACACCTTCAATCTCCTCACTTGAGCTACTAGCCCTTTTTTAATAAAGGCTTTTATTTTCATTATTAGATCTCTTCTTTTTTTCATCTTTATCTAATTTATAGTTTTTATTGCTCTTGTGATACTTTCTTTCTCATCATGTTCTCTTCATCAGTACTACTATCTTCTTTTTAATGGGGACATTTATTTCTAAAGTCTCCTACTTTTCTATAATTGAAACACTTAAAAGTTAACTTATGTTTATATCTCCCAGATCCCTTTTTGAGATTTCTCATAATAGGGATTATTCTTTATCTAACTTTTCATTGGTACTATAGCTTAATTCATGTTTTTCCTTTTTCACTTTCTTTGATACTTTGAAATTTGCTTCATGCTTTGTTGGAATTTTTTATTCCATCCTAATTCCATATGCTATGATAATTCCATGAATTCATCAATCTTCAATGTATTTAAGTCCTTCATTTCCTCAATAGCTAAGACTTTTACATCATACCTCATAGGAAGTGACCTTATTAATTTTTGTACTATCATTGATTCTTCTATTTTCTCACCTAGCCCTTTGATGATGTTGACTATCTCATCCACATGGAGAAGATACACTACAATGTTTTCTTCATCTTTCATCTTAAGACTTTCAAACTACCTTCTATGCATTTGAAGCTTCACCTTTTTGACCTTGTCATCACCTTCATAAATATTTTGAAATTTGTCCTATATATCTTTTATTGACACATAATGAATTACTTTTACAAACTCTAATTTTGATAAGCCATACAAAATTGCATTCATCACTTTCAAATTATTCTCACATGCCTTCTTTCCATCATGATCCATTGGTTGATTTGTTGGTTCTATGTACCCTGTTGTTACTAATAACCAAATATCAAACCCTAGATCCATAAGATATGTTCTCATCCTTATACTCTAAAAAGCATAATTTATTCCATCAAATAATAGTGCTTTATTTGTGGAGAAACCATCCTAACCTTGATGGCTAGCCATGTGTGCTCCTAAGATATACCTTCTAGCAGTTAGACTAATTTTGAAGGAACCACTATGATACCAATTGTTAATAATAGGATTATACTAAGAGGGGGTGAATTAGTATAACATAATATTTCAATATTTTCAAATTTAATCAATAAAAATAACTATAAACATTCAAGATGTAGCAATTAATAATATAAGAGAACATAGGATTTATGTGGAAACCCTTTCAAAAGAATACCATGGAAAAATATTTCTTATATATATAACTATTTTATAATGTTTATAGGCACCAACATACTAGAGACACCAATCCCAAAACCAAGCACCAACTCAATAAATTTTTGAGCACCCAACCATTGGAGACACCAATCCCCTTCACCAAACACCAACCTAGCCAATTCATGAGCACCAACCCATAGGATCATTAACCCCTAGACTCTAAGGCATGGACCCTAATCCAAATTGATTCCATTTTTTGTGATTTCTTCTTTAATTGAATGATGGCTTTGATTCTCTTACACTTTTTCTCTCACTAATTTTCTTAGATAATTTTTGCTCTCCTCTCTTTCATAATTCTTAAATGATATTATTCATTATAATAAATCTTCCCTTCATAATTATTTTCTTATGAGATATTCTATTTCATTTTTTGCTCTTCCTTCTTTCTCACATGTATATGATCTTCATTAAAATCAAATTATTATAATACTTCCACATATATTGTCCCTTATATAGCCTTTAAAGGATGTGTCCCATCTAAGAGGTACCTCTTCACTAAGAGATGTGACCATTGAAATTTCCATTGACATTTCCATCCACTTTTATTGACATTTCCATTTACTTTTGTCAATATTTTCATTCACTTTCAGCAAAAATTCCATTCACTTATAGCAATAATTCCATTCACTTCTAGTAATAATTATATTTTACATTTACATTCATATCCATTATAATTCCTTTGACATAAATGAAAATTAATCCAATAGGAAGGAGGTTTTCACAAATTTTCAAAGATTATAATGGGTCAAAAATGATGTCTAGAAAAGCTAATTTTCCCAAAAGACCCCCAAAGTGTATGAGATGATTTGGGGACCTTATAAATATAAATTTTTAAGTTCAAAAGTGACTTTTGAGTAAATAAAATTAGTTTTTACTTATTTCAACCTCATTATGGAATTTTACCCCTATTTTTATATGTTCAAGGCCATTTCAAGTCATTTGGAGTGGAGGGGAGGAGTTTGGGAAAAAAAAGATGCATTTTGGAACCTTTTGGAGCTTTAATTGAATAATATTTTGAAGGTTTTGATTAATAAAATATTTAATATAATATATTTATGAATCCATGGTGTCTTTAATATCTCTCTTAGGCCTCTAAAATCAGATCCAAGCATAAGAACTAATAGAGGTAAGGAAAACCTATTAGCTACAAACTAGGCATGAATTAGGTTTTCTATCATTAATGGAGGTCCAATAATTTTATAAGGTTTATATAAGGATTAAAATTTATTTTAAATCATAAAAAATATTTCCCAAGTGTTTTATTTCATAGATAGGCTTCTCGTTCTTCATGCTAAGGAAAAACCATTTTGGGCAGTCTTGGACAGCTCTAGGAGTGCCTCAGGTTTTCACTCAAGAGAAACGGAGTTGGTCTAAAATATTTTCGTAAGTAATATTGACCCTATTTTCCTTCCACTTTATTTAATTTTTGTTCTTTTTTATCTCTCCATATTTATTAATAATCACTAATAGTGCAAGGGTGTCTAGATGGCTTATTCATCTAGATAGGGTCCAGGTTTTCTTCTATTTATTTACTTTAGGATATCATAAATAATAATTAATTTGATGATGTTATATACAATAATTTTATCTCCATTTCATTTTTTTTATTTTTTTTATTCATCTCTATGAGGAATTTTCACTTGAAAGGATAAGGTTTTAGTGTAAAGGTTGCTTTGATGAATTCTACTGTAAATCTTATTTTCTCTTCATGGTGTTCATTCTCAAAAGTTTCAAACACTCCATAATAAATAAACCCCAAAATTCATGTAATTCACAAGTTTTTTTACAATAAACACCCTTGGGATATTGATAGCAAAGATGTAATGGAAAACATGATCCAAAATGGCATTTTGAGCATGTTTTTAGAGTGTGAAAAGAAGTTTTAGGTTTGAAAATACACCTAACATGGATTGTGAGATTTAAATCCATATTTAACACATATTGACACCAATAATATTTTAAATTAATTAATACAATACCATGATCTCATAAAAATCATGGGAGACTATCAAGAACTTCACTCTCAACACATGAACACCTACAGTCTACACATTTTCTATACATAAGAGGACAAGTGTGAAGAGATACAAAAAGATTTGATTATTGGTCTCATGTTTATAGAGGTTAATTGGAGTTTAATTTAATTATTTTATTATTTTTTATAGATGAAAAAGGTAAGAGATAATTTGAGGTTCTCAAATGTTGTCAATGAGCCAAATAAGCACTTACAACAATCAAGGTTATAGTACAAGATACAAATGATCTTAATTGATCATGGAGATCCACCTCATGTAAGTTTAATGATCATAATTTAATGAATATTTAATATTTAAATAAGGAATAATACCATCCTAGTGTAAACTTAGTCTTGTGAGTCAGGTTGAGAGAGATAAAACAACTCAGTTTCCTTTTGTTAGCATTTGTTAAGGTTATTTTATGAAGTTTAAGGTAATTAATGTTTCTTCATTTCTTCCCCACTCAATAAATATAGTAACCCAATTCAAGGATTTCATATAAAATTTTACTATATAATGGGTATTCATATATTTAATACATGTTCAAGTCAAATATCATCCTCTTAACTCCTCAATCCATACAATGGTGAAAATCATTACCTACAACTGAGCATAGAAGATGCTCTTAAGGATGAGGATAGTAAAGGTGTCTCTTGAAGACCAAATTCATGTTGGTTGAGGGAATTTTTAAATTTTAATTAAATATTTATCTAACTCCAATGCACTTCATAGACATTTTAAATCATCAACACTTATCACATCATATTGTACTCTGCTACAATTCATACAGTGTGAAAGCTCAAGCTTATTGAAGACTAAATTTTGGAAAGAGACCAAGACTTTAATTCCAAGTGAATATTTAATAGGTTTAAAGTTTGAAATAAATTTTCCTTAGTATTATTAAATTATCTTTCACCATCATATGCTCACTCAATATGTATAATAGTCAAATCATGTTCACATACACCCATGTGTTGGAGTGCACTAAAGTGCCAATGTACCAAAAGAGGAAGTGTGAGATGGTTAAAATTAATTTATAGATATAAATATATTAAATTATATCCTAAAACATAATTTAAAAACCTAAAATATCCTTTTATAGTTGACATGTCACTTACAATCAGTGTTGGTGGAGTGTAGATTAGCAAGCAAGAATGAGAAATGGTGTGATGGCAAGGTGTATAAGACTAAGAAGTGTCTAATAAATGGTAAGGATAAAGTTATAAGTATTATATAACATAAAAAATTCATTTTAATTACTCTAATTCCATTATTAAAAGGTGAAATAATACAAACTCAGTTATGAACCTAGGAATCATGAAAAAACAAGCCACCAACTAGCTAGTTTTAGGGAAAATGAGTTTTAGGGCATATAGATGTACAATAAAGTTATAAAATTTGGTAAATTTAGTTTTAAATATTGGGTTTATATATATATATATATATATATATATATATATATATATATATATATATATATATAATCTTTTTTTTTCACATTAATATTTTAATTACCCACTATTTTGTCATAGTCATACGCCTATCTATTGAGGAGAACATGGAGCTAGGCAAGCTTCTTGAAAGACTCTAAGGTATGAGAAATGGTTTTAACATCATGTGAGTGTTTGTGATTAATTTTATGGTTATTTTAATTATTTAAAAACCTTTTTATATTTATCATATTCAAAATTTCATGTAAAAATGAATAAAAGTGCAAGTTGACTAAATTCAGGACTTTGGCATGCAAATGTAGATATCCAGAAAATGAGTTTTTGAGGAACTTAAAGGATTGAATGATAAAATATATAGATTTTAGAATTTTTATTGGCATTTATAGGTTCCTAAAAAAATAATTATGTATTTATACCTTATAAATCTCAATATTCACCTATTTATTTCTCCTTGTGTCCCACACTTTTCATTTTATGAGAGTGTATCAGGCCTAAATTGGTGATTCTGAATGTTTTTATTGATTTATTATGGAAAAAATGATTTTAATAAAATTTTTGGTCCATAAAATTAATAATTAATAAATAATTATGTCTTTTTCTCAATAAAATGTAAAAAATTAGACCTACACACACTTAGAAAGATAATAAGGCAAGTTTGAGGCAACCCTAAAAGCTACATTTTTTAAGTTTTGCTTAATGAAATGACTTGAAATTTGACATGGAGGTTTTTTTTTGTGTCATTTAAGTTTTATAATTTGTTTAATTCCCATAATTTAATTTATTAGATATAAAAGGGTAGATTATAGGTCTACTAAACAAGCATCATAAGCCCAAGGAGTGAGCAAAACAATGAATGGAAACTTTTAGAGAGTTTGACCTTCAAATGAGATTATGAAGCTTATGGAGGTAATTGAAATGAAATAATGAGAGGTTAATAAGTTATATATTTTAACATCTCAAGGTATAAATCTATCTCATCCATATGATCACACTTAACACAATCAAAAACCCCCATGAGTACCTACAGCTAGCTCTTTCAAGTTTGTCATCATGAGGTTATGTTAGGTGGGATAGATATGATCATTATACATTATAATTTTGTGGATAAAAAGGTTTATTCAAGGTTATATGAAGCTATTTATTATTAATAATTACATCATAAAATATAAAATGCACTAGTTTGAGGTCTAAGCACAAGTTTTAACTTGACCTTTCACCTCATAATGATGACCTACAACCATAGTTTTAGCATAAGTCTATGATATGTGAATAAGGTGGAGGTAAGAGATAGTTGATAGGTATATGGATATTTTATAAGGATATAAAATAATTTAAATAATTCAAAATACTTATAACATTATTTTTTTTGTATTAACTTCAACCCAAAATCACCACCTATCACTTAAAATCACCACCTACAGCTGGTAAGAGTAGAATTAGTAATGGCTATGAGTGCATTGAAAATTAGGTTGGTGAGGACCAAGTACAAGTAATTCAATGTTTTTTAAAAATTTTAATACAATTAATATATGGGAAACCAATAAATTAATTAGTTTCATATCTATAAAGGGTTGTCTCAAGGTATACTCCATCTCATTCAGAGATGAATTATTTAAACACAGAGTTATGGAAGAAAAGCCTGTGCAAAGATCAATAAGAATTTTGGATTTAATTAGGTCTATAAATATTTTTTAAATGTGTATAATGGTAATATATATCTTATATATTTATTAGTTTGTGTGGAAGGATCTATAACTAAAGAAGTGGAGTTTAAACCTTACACATTCATGCACGGTCTTATAAAGAGGGTATATAACTCTATATTTTGATCAGTTGAGGGAAATTTATGATCAACTAAGGGATATAAATTATTTTATAATTTTAATATATACCTTTAAAAAAATTCCATTATAAACATCCGAAAACTCAATAAATTCATTTTTGAAGTCTTTCAGCCTCTACAAGCCTACACATGTAGCCTAGCTAGGGTTTCTAACAAAAAAACCATATATCTCAAGTTTTAAATAGTAAAAAATAATAAAAACTTGTAATCATGTCTATTTTATCATTTTTAAAGTTAATTATAGGGTTATGTTTTGATTCTATATGGTGTAATATGGATTTGAAGTCTACGATGTGTGATAGGGCTTAAGAGGCTTAATTGGAAGCATGTCAGCAAAAGAAGTACCTTTTAAGATAAAATTTATACCTTTGAGACTAATGGAAGGTTTTAAGGATATATAGGGTGTTTTAAATAGGTATTATATCCTCAATAAGGTTGATATTTTCTATAAACAAGGAGAAAATGTAAGAAAAAAGGCTAAAAACATAGTGGTGTTATTATGAGCTTGAGATGTGAAAGTGAGTATTGGTGGAAGACTGAGAGGATTGAATGGGTTTGAAAAATTTTAATATGATTATTAAATATCATCCAATGTTTTATATTATCCTCATGAATCCCATAATAATATTTGGTATGTTGAATGGAGAAGAACTTTTGTAGAGTGGGCAATGTGATGAGGGAGACTTTCAAGGGAAGATGACCTTCAAGAGGGATGGTGCTATGAAGGAGTTAGTGTTTCAAGGAATTTTATATAATATTTAGATCAATATAATACCATAAGTGAGAACTTTAACTCATTTTAATATGTATTTGCATGAGAGCATCCACCTATAACCATGAGGGTATAGGCCTATCTCCAAGCTTATGGAGTTGATGACACAATGGTATATGTTGGAGTTTCATAATGAAATGGTAGATTTTATTTTTCACATGTAAATTTAATGAAATAATTATTTATTTAATTAATTAAAAATATAAATTTTAGTTTCCAAACAAGCTATAGTTAGGTACACCTAATAATGTACACCTACAGCCATGGGTTAACACAAACATACCTCCTATTATAAAGAGAATGAAAGAAAAATGAACTAATGAAAGATTTTAATATATTTAATATAATTAATATGAATAATAAAGGTTTTAATTAGTTCAAATACCATTAAAGGGCTCCAAAAAATACTTGACAATCAAATTCAACCTTGAAATGTGTGCCTACAACCACACTAAAGAGCAATTTCATCTCATATAGTCACACACACTCTTAGAAAACTCAAGATCAATACATTAAAGGAGAAAATATTTTAATATAACATATAAACTCTAATTATTATTATTATTATTATTATTATTATTATTATTATTATTATTATTATTATTATTATTATTATTATTATTATTATTATTATTATTATTATTATTATTATTATTACTATTATTATTATTATTATTATTATTATTATTATTATATGTATTAAAACCCTTATCAATATCATTAAACTACTACCAACTCATCAAAGCAAGTACACATGCATGTGTATAGATTTAGACTATATAGGGCCTAAAAAACATTATTTGAGAAGTATTCTATAGGTAGGTATTATAGATGGTTTAAAGTTTATTTTCATGTTTTAAATGTACCATTTTAGTTTAATTAATATCTTAATCACCTCCATTTCCCATATCATCCACCTAAAACAATTTCAAATATAGTTAAGGACATCGTCAACTTTTGAAGACTTTTTAAGAGGGTTTTGAAGTTTTGTGGCACCTAAACATGGATTCAAGACCTAAAATTTGGTAAATAGGGTAATTAAAACATATTATATCCACATATTATTTCTATTTTTAATTTAAAATAATGGACATATCCTCTATTTTGTCTCAAACTTGAGGCACTCTCCATACAAATTCAGGTAGCCTATTGGTAAGTTCTGATAAAAATCACCTACAGGAATTAATATGCATGATCGAAGAATGAAACTTGGTGGAGATAATCATAATTATTTTATAAAACTATTAATAATATTTTTTATTAAAATATAATACATTAAATATTAAATATTTTTTCATAGTCAACCCCCTATCTATTGACAGTCAAAAGGCAAGCAAACAACTTAAGATAATTTTGGAAAAAAGTATCTACAAAACTTAATATGAAAGATCCAAGTATGAAAATTTTTGGAGATGTTTTTAAATAGTAATTATAAATTTATAACATATTTGTTTTTTCTAATTAATTTTTTAATTATCCACTATTTTGTTACAGTCACCCTCATGTCCATTGGTAGCCACCATTGGAGCTAGGAGACATTTTTGAAGTATACAGGTGTGGAGGAGGTTTTTTATATAATAAGATTTTTTGGGAATATGAATAATATTATTATAAGTATATATACACATTTTTATAGTGATCAAAATTATTCATTCAATGCAAACCATGCCCTTGAGGATTAGAACAAGCAAGTAGGTAACCATTCTTGCAGGCAGTCCTCAGAAGCATGGAGACAAAAGTGAAACTTAAGCATCAAAATGAGGTAAAAAGGGATTTACATTATTTTTAAACTATTTTTTCATTTCTCATACCCTATAATAGGTGCCTCAATCCCTAAATCTCATTTTTAAGACTAGAAGCTAGTCTTAAGGTCTTGAGTCCAATGCAATATGACACCTTATAACATTAAGGCACTAACAAACTTTATCAATACAATATGACACCTTATTGAGGTATGATGAGATGGTAAAATTCACATGAGGTGTTTCAATCAGGTGGGAAAAATTAAAAATTAATTTTCACTCTCAAGGATAATTTTGAGCTTTTCAAGTTTAAGACTCCCATTTCAAGTCTCCTCTTCAGATGCTCATATATTTCACCACATAAGGAGTTGGGACAAATGATATTTATATAAAAATGAGGCCTAACTCTATTATAATTCTATTTTATATTATTTTATATTAATAATATATGATAGATAGCTTACTCAAATTTTTTAATTAAATAACTCTTTTGAAAGACATATCTTTTACCAAAATATCATCAATATTCAGATTATAGATTCAAGCTAAATTGTTACTTCCTAAACAATCACATAGTCATTCTAATTAATTTCCACCAACTCATTTTTTAATTAAACCATTAATATGTATCATAATATAATATATGGATGGATACATTTCATACTCAATATGTTGGTCATAACAAAGATTAAGCAAGTAAAACATGTTGATATATCTATTAATAATGACATAGATAGTCTAGTTCACATACCCTCTTATAGTGATGTGTCTTTCACAATAATGTCTACAATCAATTATTACAATTAGATTATATTTTATATCTCACTATAAAATATAGAACATATAACTAATAATATATATAAAGCTTGTGGATCCTATCTTTGCCCATAATAGATAATAGAAATACATATACAGATTGTTTATCTAGAAGTAAATAATTCTTGCCTTAAAACTATCCATAGTAAAAAAAGACAATAGTAAATAAAAAAAATTATATTGTCTCCTCGTTAATCCAAGTACAACTTTAGGCCAAATGGAGGGCTCACCTCCAAACCTTTTTCCATTATCAAGTGACTGCTCTAGGTACCCTTGAGCTTAGGACTCCCAAATCTAGGCATGCTCACATCATGGTACAAGTTAAAAAATTAAAATAGGTGTTTTAGGTGTATTTGGGTCAAGGAGATGGCTAATAACAAGGGACTAGTCCAACCATATCATAATCAATGAGGCTAACATACTTAAATCAATGCCAATAATCATATAAACATATAAAAGAACTTGTAGAAATGGCAACCAGGCCTTCAACCATCCACTTAAGGATCATTATTCCAATATTTATATAGTTATGTATCCTAAAATCATGTCCAACATGAGAGTGCCTAACCCTTTTCCATCATGATAATCATAACCTTTGATGCACTAGACAAAACCAAGCTACACAAAGCTTCAAAATCTCATGCAAGTAAAACTTTAATAATATAATCTACCAAGGAGGAATTTTTAAAATTTAAATGCCCACACAAAATTAATACACTATAGGGTGATAAATATATAACCAAATAAATAAAATTAAAAATGAATAAGCAAGCCATGTGGCCTTACTTACCTGATTGTAGTGATTAAAACAATAATCAGATTACTTCATTTAGTTAAATAGTAAAATAGATAAGTCATGAGGGAGCCTACCAAATGTATTATGGCCTTCTTGGGATATTTTTTGAAATTTTTCTATTATTGAAGGCTTTCCTTCTCTAATGGGTTCCCTTGCTTCCTTTTCCTCATTACCAAAATGGCTAAATGGTTCCTTTATGAGAGACCCACCTTCCTCAAATAGGAATTCTCTCCTCCTTTCTTAGCTAATATGAGTATGACAAGTGTCCCTTCCTCCTACATGGCTTGGAGCTAAGCACCTTTCTTACCAACCCTTGATTTCA
>JARHVA010007974.1:0-77500 GCA_037957365.1 Torreya grandis | reverse complement strand
CCACATAGAACTATAGTAATTAAACCATCTATGAATGGAATCTCTCTATAGGATGTTACCAATTAAATCCATTATTTCCTAAAATTAAACAATTAACTTTGTAAGTTAGATAAAATCTATAAAAATAAAATGTCAAATATATTGATTGTTTCCTACAATTAAATAATTAATTATTTAAGTTAGATAAAATACATAAAAATAAAATATCAAGTATATTGAGGAAGAATCTACATTGGTTAAAATCCTACACTGATAATAATTATGGCAAAAAGGAAACATATATTTCTACAGTCATTTCAAGGTTGAAAATAATTAAGAGGAGTGATTCACACATATTTTCACTTTACATGTAATATAATTATTTTTTTGGTCAATCTAAATTTCATATTTAAAAAATGCCTATAATGGTTCACACGTATGATTAAATTTATTGTTGGTATATCTAATCTTCACATTCCAAATAAATTCCATTCTAAATGTGAACCATTAGTAAATGAATAGAAAAAATAAGTGTCATGGACCAATGACACTTATTTGCACTATCCCTGAAATGGAATTCATTTTTAATGTGAAACATAGATCTAACAGTAATAAATTTAACAATACATATAAGCTATTTTAGGTGTAGTGAAAATAAGTGTCAGTCATAGTGGTTGGTAGAAATAAATGCTTAGTATTTGCACTATACCTTAAATGGTGAAATTTTATATTTAGTAGCCACTCACTCTTCGAACATTCATAGGTGGATACATTTTAAATTTGAAACATAGGAATTATTAAGACAAACATACCCCATCTTCAATTTTCATATGGGAAAACTTTTTTATTTTTGTTGGGCCTACAATTTGCAGTTGTCTAGATGTGAAGATCTAAAATATTGAATTTGTGCTTCATTTATTTTACCAAGTCTGCATAGTAGATATTTATTATAAACCCTTGGTCTAAATAATATTTCTAGAATTGGAATAATATAAATAATGATCTCACCTTTTTTAGTCTCTTACAATTTTGCCTTTGGCAATTTAACCAATTTTTGCATTATTTTAATATTAAATGACTAAATTATTAAAAAATTGCCCATTTACCTTAGTTAATTTCATTTAAATGGGAAAAAAAATTAGCTTTGAATTCAATGAAAATGGATTTCTAATGTACCCTTTTCATTTTATTTTAAAACTTAACCATTTCTATTTTGAAAAGCATAACCTTTTTCATTTGAATTTTCTTAGCCATTTGTTTTCAAAAATACAAAGTTGCTGATTGTATTTATTTATATCACTTACTATAGGTGCCCACTTCATTCCCAGAGCCACATGGTAATCTTTTATAACTCCCATTAGCCTTGACCCTTTTTGTAAAAGATGTTTGAAACTTAGTTGTTTCATCAAAACTTTCTCTCAAAACCACATTATGTGTTTTCGCTACTCCATAGCACTTCAATGATTTTTTTTAACCAAAAACCTTAAAACCTCCATATCAATGGTATTACATAAAGTGTCATGATCTTGATGACCCACTATCTTGAAGCTATCTATATAATTCAATAGGCCTTCAAGTGAGCAGATTAGCAGGTTTACACCATGAGGCATGATCTTAGTAACCTTCTACCTTGAGGTGTTTATATAGTCTTAATACACATCTAAGAACTAGGTAATTGGAATTTCACCACGTGGAAACATCCCATTTCATCACATCCAATCAACATATATCGATCCCTAAACTAAGCAATGAAAGATAAAGGAAGAGACATGTGATAAGACCTACTATCAAAAGACACATGGATAATTACATAATTAGTATGAAAGCTTTAAATTGATGACATGTTTGACCATTAAAAGGTCATCAAAACTCATAAAAGGATTGTGCATCAAATCTGAAAAGCATAGATAAATGTAGTTAGTTTCTCACCAACTTAAGGAGTCATAGCGGTAGAATTCAAGGCTATTAAAGTATTAAATTGATATAAAGGGCCCTAAAGTCAAATATAAGATGATTTATTCATAAAATAAACCTCTAAATTAAATGAAAAAGTCTACATTTGGCATGGTGGAATGGTAGTCTTAAGAAAATCCCAATGATAATCTGCTACCAATACTTGAATCTAATTACTATTATCCCCTATAATTAAATTCAAAGTAATAATTATGGCATGATTCATATCATAGAGTATGCATGATAAGGTTTCAAAAGAGATAAAGATTAAAATGGGTGAATATATGTGTTAAATGGGTGAGACTACTAACTCCAAATGATGTTTAATTTGGTAGATCTGTCAGAATATCAACTGCACTCATAGGCCATCATTAATTATCATAACCACCCTAGTAGTGGGTTGAGTGAGATTTATGGACAAATTTATCTATATAAAGGAAATTATTTCCTTTTTTAAAGGGTTGTAATTTTCATGAAATGAAACTCTATCAAAATTAAACTAGAAACATTTACTTGTTTGACTCTATCTTCTATTCATTGAATGGTGTCCATTATTTCTAATTTTAATTCTATGATTATGCAAGAGGGTTGATCCTATGCTTATTTGTAGAGTTAAATGTGATACTTATATTGTGTTTGTGATAATCTAAGTCATTATTTATTTTTATTTTACTTCTAAATGATCTATGTTTTATGGGTTTTCAACTATAAAGTGTTTGAAAAGCTTTATGTGTAGTTTGTTGAAAATATTTGAGTATTTATAGTTAGTGAATAAAATGTAAGTAGAGCATCCAAATTTATGTCCATATAATATTTCCCATTGTGTCTCTACAAGTTTTTGTAAATTTTGATCTAGGAACATAGTGGTATAACTATGATTTGGCATACTTTAGTTCTTAAAGCATTGACATTCACTTGACTGGAAATATTATTTTCTAATCTCCATTACCTCTCTTTTTATGTTTATTTTGTAATTTAACTACATCTCCCCTATTTTATAAAGTGGAAAAGTGAATCACATTAACTTTAGTATCAATATTAAAACATTAAATTATAAGTCTAAACAACTAGTATTGAACTTATGGTGGCAGCACTACATCTTTTGGAAGCTATCTAGATAGGCTATATCATGAAGCCACATACATACAACCATGCATTGGATTGATCAAGAATTAATCCTAAAATGGAGGGAAAATTCCCTTATTTTTTCCACCTTTGTATTTTGGATCAAAAAATAGTTGGTGCTAGAAGGAGGGGCATTTAAATGAGTAATACTCTATTTGATTTATTATTTTCTAAACTATTGGCCCCTCTACTTTTCCTTGAGTTAAAGTTATAAATTTATGAAATTTGTTATTAGGTAATAACTATTTTATGCATTTGGAATTCCCTATAATTTACTCTTTTATTTCTAATTTTACTTCCTCATCTTATTGTAAGCTTAAACACATATAATAGTTGGCCTAAGAAGATTAGTTATGACTGAACTCTACATTGTAAACCAAATTGGAGCCTAGTGTCTGCATTACCCATTCTCAATCTATCCAAGGGAGATTAATTATCTCACCACTCTAAATCCATAGAAGGGCATGAATTGGTGGAAGAATACCTAGACCCATAGTGAGCCTAGTGTTCACCATCTCTTCATCTCAAACCACCCAGAACTCGTGTATGCTTATAGTATCCCCTATGGATTGGCTTATTGGGCATGAAATAAATATCCCTATATTCATCCATGACCTACCTATGAATCTAGAGACATAATTTCCTAGATTCACTCCTAGTGTGGGAAATACTGCAAAGGAACATGTAACATCATACAAAACTACCCTAAGACTTCTCAATGTCAAGCATGAAGACGTGGCTTGTAGGATTTTCCCATTGACACTTATGGAAATATCATATCATTAGTTTATAAACCTTCTCAAGGACTACATCACAAGCTCAAACTAATATATTACTACTTTCCTAACCTAATTTGCATAAGTTTTAAATCCAAACATCCTGTGTCAATAGTCTACATGCAGTAAATAATATCCTATTTTAACCTTTTAGGACTTAGTTAATGTAAATCCTATATTTTTTGAAGATATAAGTATACTAAATTAGGGTAATAATATGTAATAAATACAACCACTAATTTTTTTAGAATTGAATAACTTTGACCTTTTAAAAATTAGCAATAAATAGTACAAGTAATAACTTAGTTGGAAAATGATTGAGATGGATATCTAAAGGCTAGAACCTAAGGCAAAGGTTGGTCTAAGTTTCATAAATATAATCCTATTGTCAAACCCCCTCCTATAAAATAGTGAATTAATTAGACAGTATCATCATTATTAGAAATATGGTGGCAGTGTCCTTGTATTGGTAGTAGTGTCCTCTATGCAGGACTATCTCAAGCTTTTGGGTGCACCTGTGTCAGATCTATGAGTTCTATTCCTATGTGCATGAGTTTTAAAACCCTATATATTACCAATTTTGATTGATTTTATGAGAAAACTATAATCCTCCATGTTTTTAGGTCATCTAATTAATACAAGTTGAAAAGTGTGTTTATTAGTGGGGTAAGCTAGACATCCTCAAAACTCCCCTATGATGAGAGTTTCCTACATACCAATACTCCAAATAGGGATCAATATCAATGTAGTTCTCCCCACCTAATTTTTTGTGTACATGAAATTGAATATATTATGATATTTTACTTGAGTGTTTTTAATGTGATTGAGACTAAAAATTTTGGTAATCTAAGCTTATGAATGTTCTAGATGGTAGTATGAAAAAGTATAGAAGAATAGGGATCGATAACCTTAATTATGTACAATTTATTCTAAGTTTTAATGTGTATTTTTCGTCTAATTTCCACCTAGTGGTTATAGGGTTAAAATTCATATATTTATACTATTTTTATTCTTGTGTGGGTGATAAAATAGGTCTAGGCCAACCCTAAGAGGTTTTATATTTGAAAAGATATTTGTTTGTAAAAAATAGAAGGAAAAAACATTAGCATTATTATTGGGACACTAACACCATGTGACACTACTATCCTTATTATGGTGCTAGTGTCCAAGTGGCATAACACTAGGCACAAATGGCTAAGATACAAGAATGATGGGTTGAGATTACTTTAAGGATGACTATGGATGTTCATGGCTCACACAAAGGCTGGATAAGTGTGATAATAGTCTATAAGATAGGTATATGGCTAATCTAGGGATAGGTAGTGTCAAATATCACTCTTAACAATCAAATACTTTAGGTGATTACATTTTCTCCTTTCCCCCTTGCTTTATTCTA
This sequence comes from Torreya grandis, assembly GCA_037957365.1. Lineage (NCBI taxonomy): Eukaryota > Viridiplantae > Streptophyta > Pinopsida > Cupressales > Taxaceae > Torreya > Torreya grandis. Next base: position 72,271 of record JARHVA010007974.1, on the reverse strand, counting down.
GATATACAACAAAGGGAAATGACTAGGATAAAGGAAAAAGAAGCATACCTAGACTTACCTAAGAGGTAAATCCCATGAAGTTAGGTCTGATTATGTGAATCATGCTCCAATATGTTTCCTTTAATTTAAATGTGCATAAGTCATTCATTACTTAAGAGATATCAAAATCAAAGACAAAATTGATTAAAAAAGTAAACTAAGTAAAACTGAGTAAAAAGATAGGAGAGAGGAAATGAATGAATACATCTCATTGGTATGCAAACCAATGCAGAAACCTAGTGAAAACCTAGGTGTGTGCATGTATATAGTGATAAATTAGTGAATATCTTGGACTAGGTTTATGGCTTGCTCAATCCTCATGTGTGGATGGCTCAAGAACGCAATCTAGTTTTGACTCCATCATTGCCCACCCCTACTTAGTGGATCATGACCTATGAATACCTTGGATTAGATTGGTGGTGCTTTCAACCCTTTCATGTAGGTGTCTCAATTAAATAAGTAGAATATGAATCCATGATTTCCTATCCATATGTAGTAGATGCATTTGAAACTAAAATTGTGTGATGTAAATAGAAATGCTTAACTAGGTATGTCAACTCTGTGGCTATTCAGGTATATTAGGTGGCTCTAGGCCATTCAAAAATGCCAACAACTATAGATGGAGTAAGGCATTAAAATGGTGTGTGACCTAGAATATTATTTTATATGTATATAAATGTAGATAATGACATGGAATTTATCACTCCATCTGATTAATTGGTGTGTAAATGAGCATACAAAAATACTGTATCATGCACATGCCCCTAAATTTGATATATGAGTATATGGATTCTGAAGTGAGTTGTAATAATCTATATCTGAGTATCTATACTAAATATGGGAATGGTCATGTCTTACATGATTCCCTAATATAATAAAATTGGTATGAATTTGAGCTAAACTGGTATGAATCTAAGAAAAACTAGTAAATCTATAATTAAACACATGTAAAGTTGTATTGTACTTGCATACTTTTTTGACCAATTTAGGTTTTTCTAAAACTGAGGCCACTAGAAATTAGTTCCATATCTTAGACTATAGCACCATTTTTAGATATGTGGATGATCTAAGTGGATCCCCATTATATCAATACCAATCTAGAATCTTTTTATTACCTATGTTATTTATTTTCTAGTTCGAGCCAAAAATAAATGGCCTTAATTCTTATTTAAAACATACACATAGCATGGATCTCACAAAGAGATTTATGGTGTATTTTATGGTTCAAAAAATGGAGTTTGTATTCACAAGATATGGATAGTCAAAGTTTTGGTCAAAGATGGTCAAATAGTCAAAGTGACATGGCATGTTGACATGTAGTAGTACATGTGGTCTTATGACTTATTCAAAAGGTTATTGAGCCATGGAACTTCAATTAATGGTCATTACCCCCAAAATACCAAAGGTTTTTATCACCTACATAAAGCCTTAAAAAAATCATACATGGGCATAAAGTCAATTTCTATGGTTTTTAAAATATAAAGCCTTAACATATTAAAGGCTATGACCATTCAACACATAGGCTATGTAAAATCCTTAGGATATTTTAACCCATTTATATGGGATATTCATGTAATGACTAATTTTAATCCTTAAATGTAGTAAACAAAAATCCCACAATGGGGATAAAGATAAAAGGGCTTAAATAATCCCATAGGATTATTTTAATCCCATTAAAATTAGTATTGGGATAATTATAAATCCTTTTTAATTGTAAATATGTAGTTATCCAACCCACCAAATGTGGACCCCAAACAAGTATATAAAGGCATGGGGTGATATTTGAAGGATAATTTTGAGGTTATGGAATGTGAATAAAATTAAATTTGAAAGATCCAAGAGACATATATTCTTGTGATCTTGGCCAAGTAGAGGGATGTTGACACGTAGGTTTTAAAGATCTATTTTTGTTGTGATTTAATATATTAAGTTTTAATCAATATATTAATGGATTATTCATGTTATATCAGACCTGGGGATGTAGATAATTATTGAACCTCATAAATAAACTTATGTTTTTGTTCATTATTACTCTTTAAATTTTCATGTTTTTCTAAAAAAATCAATTTAGGTGTTAATAGTTTTATGATAAATCATAAAAATGCTAAAACTCCATTTTTATATCACATTAGTGACTCAATTATTTTAAATCATAATTTGATAAAATTTATGCATTGATGGTTCTATTGTCCAAATTTGGGTGCTAGTGTCTTTCTACTTAGATTTTTGTGCAACTATGTTGATCTCTATGTCATTGTTTTCCCACTATGTTTACCTAAGTCTGATTTCTATAATTTGAGACTATGTGCTTAAAATGTACTATGAGTGAATTATAAGAGTCTTGTCTCTATGACAAACCCCTATGAATTCCCCCTATTTAGAGGGGAGTTGTTGAACGTGTTCAAGAACTATCCTCAAAATTAAAAAATCTAAAATATGTGTGTTATATGGATCATACATGATAAGTATGTAATAATATAATATAATGTGCATACATAACATTGAAATGTAAAATAATTTGAGCATAAGTTTATAATCTGTTATGTATATAATGTCTAGCATTCACAAGACTATCAAGATAGATATAATAATGTATGTAATATGAGATCTGAGTAATAACTAAGTAGCTACCTAGGGGGATGGGGCATGATGTCCATCATGACACCTAAGTAGGAAGGGGAGATGCATGAGGTCCCTCATGAAATAGAAAACTAAAGTGTGTAATTGATTTAACTTATTTGGGAATAATGGATTTTTATTCTTAATTTAGTTAAGGGTCTAGATTAATAAATTAGTATAGAATATAGTAATAAATATAGACCTGATTTGTATAATTATTATTATCTTTTTCACCTTTTTTAAAAATAGTAATAAATAAGAGGAACTATAACTTAGCTAGAAAATAGACTGATATGGCTAATACAAAGGTTAAAAATAGTTGTGTAGGACTAGGAAGGTGTCATAAACCTGAATCTAGATTTTATTGGGTAAAAGAATAGAAGTGCCAAAAAATGGACACTTTGGTATTTGGTGTTGTTGTCCATTCTTTCCAATATTATCTAAATTTATCATAGAGACCTAAAAAAATTTGGGTAGTTACACTGTGCTTATGAAAAATCAAGAATTGGTTGTCAATGGAACTTGTTGTGGAGTTGATTTTGTCTTCAAACCCTAACCCTCCATCATGATTAATAAAATAACATTTGAGTCACTTGAAAAAAAGGGGTTAGTGTGAAAGATGTACTAAACATGTAATCCACACCCCTTATGTGGGAATGCTACCTACATACCAATGATTTGAAGAGGGATCAATCCATATGTAGTTCTCCCACCTAGTGTGCTTTGTTTAATAATGTGATGTGAATGCAAATGCTAAATTGATAGGGTTTTAGGTGGCTAGGGACTAGTATGAATATTTGAGTAGGTTTTAAATCTATGTTATGTGACTGTGTGTAAATAACAGGTAAGTTTTCCTTAGTTATTTATTTTTATTCTTTATTGCTATGTAAGTTTGGTTACCTCCCTTGTAAATGAGCTTTCAATGGGATTTCATAGGGAAAAAGTGGTCATGGGTCAGATGTATTCATGCTAGTTTGACCTAATTAAGGATAAGGACTATATGAAAATGATTGTTGGGGCTCAAAGTGCAAATAGGTAGGACTATTAAAAATGGGACACTTTTGTATGGATCACTATAGTCCAAATGGGGCACTCTTATCCTATAGGATCAAGACCTGGGGGAATAGGATCGGTATGGGGAATACTATCTAGCTGAGGTGGAATGATTGTTAAGAAGGTTTTGGATGATTGATAATGATAAAAATGGTGTCTATAAGGGTCATAAGAGCATGAAAAAAGGACCTATGGATGGGGTATCACAAGCCACAATCAAACTACCAATTTATACATTTTATATGACTACATTTTCCCCCCTTTAGTCTAGTGGTGTAATAAAGTTAAATACTAGGATAAAGGAAAAATATAAATCATACCTAAACTTACCTGTAAAGGTGAATTCTATGAGGATGTGTGATGTTAATTGTGTATAGAGAGAGCACAATGTCTAAAATAATAACATACAAAGTTTGGGTAAAAGAGAAAGGAATGAATACACCTCACTAGGTATGCAAATCAATACAAAACCTATTATGATGTTGAGTGATTTTTAGTGATGTTAAGTGATGTTGGGTATGTGTTTTATCAAGAGTAATATCATGAGTGGAGATGAGTATTCAATTCATTAAGGGTGGCTCAAGAATACAAAGGCTATCCCTTTGGCTCCATCATCACCCACTATGTAGTGAAGTTATGTGATCATGCATGTGTTAATCAATGTTTGGACTGTGTCCAATCCCTTTGAGTAGGTGGCTCAAGAATATAAAGGCTAGTTAGTCTTTTGGATCCACCATTGCCCACTAAATATGAACTATGAACTGATACTGGTATGAATGTGTCTCATATGAGATGGCTCATGAATACCATAAATGTTCTATAATTTGATAATGTGGCATGGATAGTTGAATGTGTACTGAGAACTAGGCCAATCTTGGCCACTCTAAAATGTGGAGATTATGCTTGTATAAAAGCCACTCCAAAATTGAGAACTAGGCTTATATGAAATCCATTTTGAAATGATGTCAACCACCTATAAATGGAATAAGACATGTAAATATTGAGAATACCTAGGTAATATAATAAACTATAAAGAAAATAAGGTAAATGTGTCATGCACATTGCCTCTAATCATTGGTGTTTGTAGCATGGATTCTAATCTAGAAGTTGTACCAACTATCCAATCTAAAATTGGATGCAAGATCCATCATGCCATGCATGGTGCCCCCTTTATCTAGATAATATGAGTAAAAATGTATTAAAACTACCCAATCAAAAATAGACTATAGTTGATAAAATTGTAATTAACCTTACCTTTTTATTTATTTCTAAAAAATTTGGGTTTTTGGCTATTTGGATAGGAACACCGAAAAGTGGACACTTTGTTATAGGGTGTTGTAGTTTGAATGGGGCACTCTTATCCTTTACTATTTTTGATGATTATTCTATGTTTGTCCCTATTTTTTGGTCTATTCTATGTGTTTTGAATTTTGATTATTGTTCTAAGTGTTCTAAAAATTGATTTTGATTGGTAGAGGGCTTTGATCTCTATGATAAAACCCTTGTTTGTTGCCCCATCTTTTAGGGTAAGAATAAATACCCTACAATGACTTCCCTTAAAATAAGTATCCCTAAAATTGTGTTATTCTATGAAATACATGAATAGAAATGATAATCCAAAATATGTCTCAAGATATAACACAATTTGTATTAGACATTGTTAGATCAACAGGGATATGACTAGATAGATGTAACAATGTAATAGCATGTGAAATATACTAAACTAAAACTAGATATATGGTTAGTTTTCAAGGAGGGATGGAGAATGATGCTCATCATAGCATCTAAGAAGGAAAGATAATGCATCATATGTATCATGTCATTGCAAACAATTGAGAAGTAAACAAGCACACAAGGCAAGAATTAAGAAGCATACAAAAGAGGCCAAGGGGCCAAGAAAATAAAGTACATGGTCACATGTCACTCAAACTAGTAAAGCAAGAATACAAGGCATGTTCAAATTCCCACATACACATACAATTGTAAACAAGAAAGATTGGTGCAAGGACCATAAGCATATACAAGAGTACAAGTAAAGGAAATTTGCAAATTTCTTAAGGCACACACAAGTAAAAAAATAAGAACTAATAAATGCAGTCACATCTAGATAGTCAAATTAATAAAGGAAGGCATGTAAATGATAGAAATACTATTGCATCTAACTAATCAAATTAAGAAGTGAAAGTATGTAGAACATGTAGTAAAATACTAGGTAGATGCTAATAAATACACAAGTGATATATACTAGTGAGTTTTGATAGAATAATCTATGTAGGCTAGTAAATAATGTGCATCAACATGATAACTAGAGTGTGTGGTGTAGGAATGACATAACTTTGATGGTGTAGTCATGTAGAAGATGCCCCTGGTGGGTAGATATGTCGATGTATGTCTCAAATTTAAAATTAGGATGCCCCCTCAATGGGTAGAGTGAAGCAATCAAGGATCTAGGTATCACTGCACACACCCAAAAAAGATCGAGTGAAGCAATCAAGGATCTAGGTATCACTGCACACACCCAAAAAAGATCAAGTGAAGCATGGTAATGTAGATAAATCGACAAAAAATAGAATATAATATAAAAATGTAAGTCTATCATGGTAGTATAAATGTAAAACATGGATAATGTGTATAATTGAAAAGTTTTTTTATGTTTTGAGTTATTTGAATGTTTTTGTATTTTGACATGTTATATTGTTTTGGTTATTTTGAAATATTGTATTATTTTTTGTATTTTGAAATATTATATTTTTTTTGGTATTTTTAAATAAGATATGTATATTTAATCATAAGGAAACTATGTACAAGAAAATGAAAAGAAACTATGTACAAGAAAGCTGAGAAATTATGTAAAAGTAAGTAGAAAGAAACTATGTATAATAAAATGTGTGTAATGACATACTATACATGGAATCTACATAGATGCAAAATATTCATTAGATTTTTGAGTTTCTTTCCTTAAAGTGAGGCTATATGATACACTTTAGGGCTAAGCTTTTTGATAATGATGTATGGACCTAGCCAATTTGGTTTGAATTTTCCATTGATTTCTTCTTTAACAGTGACATTGCAAAGATTTTCTTTGAGAATGAGATCATTAACGTCAAGATCTCTAGTGTGAAATCATTTTTTGTAGGGTCATTATATACAATTTTGGTCAATTTTGAGATGTTCAACTACTTGATTGTGTGTATGGTCTAATTGCTCGAGCTAGTGTAGATGTTTTTTACGATACTGGTCATCAATGAGGAACCTTTAAAGGAGACACATAGAAATGGGATTTATAATTAAAATGGTAAAAATACCTCAATTATATAAATTAGTGAATAAGGAGTGGATTTTTTGGGCATATGAATACTTGTATGATAAGCCCATAATGCATAAACTAGTTGATTGTGCCAATCATCTCTAAATTTGGTCACTATTTTACTCAAAATATTGTTGGTGGTTTTATCGGTAGCCTCTACTTGATCATTTCCTTATGGGTAGTATAGAGTAGAGAATGTGTGTTTAATCTTATATTATGTGAAAATTTTCTTGACATTTTTTTTCTTTAATGATGTTCAATTATCGAAAATGATAGCTATGGGTAAGCCAAAGCATGAAATAATATTAGTAATGAGGAAGCTATAAATATCCACACCTATGGTAGATTAAAGTGGAATGGTTTCCACCCAATTGGTAAAGTATTTTGTAGTTATGATGATGAACTTATGTCCATCAACTAACTTAGGGTTAATATTTCCAATAAGATCGAATCCCCATAACATAAATGGCCATGGAGAGATAATAGGTTGTAATTTTTTTGATAGTGCATGTTGTAGGTTACTATCTCATTTACATCTATCACATAAATTTGCATATTATGAACATTTATCTTCCATGGCAGGATAGTAGTATCCTTGTCAAATCAAGCTGTGTGACATGGTCTTTGTACTAAAATGACCACCACACTCACTATCATGTATATGTATAAGAGTAATTTTGGCTTCTACTAAAGTCAAGAATCAAAGTAATTATCCATCGAAGGATCACTTAAAAAGTTCTCTACCAATGATTACATAATGGAATGCTTGTTTGTTTAACTTGCATTTTTCATTTCATGAGAAAGTGTCTCATGTAACAAATTTGTTTATCAATTTATAGATATTATAGAACCACTCTGGAGTTGTAGAACTTTACATAGTGGCTAAAACAAAAAGGGAAATCAAATATGTATAGGATATTGATGGTGATTATAATCAATTGGTTGTGAAAATATCTTTATCATCCTTGATGTTAATAGGAATTAAAGATGTGTCACTTTCCATTGCATCTACATGTTAGTTTTCTTTTCTTGGTATACATTCTATAGAAAAATAGTCAAACTGTGATGATAAACATTATACCATGTTCTAGTATGGGATAAGATGTTCTTCTTTTGTCTGATAGACATAATTGACTTGATTGACCATAAATTGGGAATCATTAAAGACTTGGATATATCTAATTTGGAGGGAATGGGTGGAAAATAGACCTAAGATAAGTGTCTCATATTCTACAATGTTGTTGGTGCAATAGAATCTTAATTGATATACAATAGGACCTATGTGACCAGAAGGGTCGATAAAGATAATGCCTACCCCTATGCTAGATGCACATTAAGAACCATAAAATAACACGGTCCAAGTGTGAAAATGAGTAGAATAGGTAGTAAAATTATCTCTAAATGTGTCACTAATAGGATTAGTGTCTAAGAGTGATGTGAATGCCAAATGATCTATAATGATTTGGTCCTTTATTGATTTTTGTAGAACTATCTTTAAGTCAAATTTTGTTAATAATATGACCCATTTTATGATATGAGCAGAGAGATGTCATTTTTACATTAGAAACTTCAAGGGATCTACTTTTGTGATAACTTGAGTCTTATTATTGATCATGTAATGTCAAAGTTTTTGTGTGGTAAAAACTAATGCTAGACATAGTTTTTCAATCATGGAATAATTTTTTTTGTAATCAACTAATGTGTGATTAATATGATAAAATACTCACTTGGTGTGTTGATTGTCATGTTGTGCTAAGAGTGATCCTTATGCATTATTTGTTGTTGAGATATATAGTAGGAGAGGACTATCAGGTATAGGTAGTATTAGAATAGGTGGATTAAGAAGATATTGCTTGATTTTTTCAAAGCTTTATTGATAGGCTTGGTGCCAAACAAACTTTGTATCTTTATTTAATAATCAAGTGAATGATTGAGTCTTATTATCAAGTTAAGCTACAAAATGGTAGATTGTTTGGATCTTGCCTTGTAAGGATTGAAGTTGTTTTAAGTTTATGGGAGGTGGCATGTTATAAAAATATTTGACTTTCTTAGGGTCAATCTCTATGCCATGCTGAGAAATAATGAAACCTAAGAGTTTGTCTGATGTAACTCCAAACACACATTTATTTGGGATTAATCAAACTTTATATTACATGATTCATTGAAAAATCTATCATAAATTGATGGCATGATGTTGTCATTATTTGTATTTAGCTAATAAATTATTGGCATAATCCTTAATAGTGTGGTAAATCAAATCATGAAATATATGCATCATAGTACCCTAATATGTGGCTCTGACATTTTTTAATCCTAAAGGCATGACAATGTAATATAATGTACCCCGAGGTGTTGTAAAATATGTTTTCTCTTGATCATATTTAGTAAGTTTTATTTGGTTGTATCCTAAAAGCCCATCCATGAATGATAATATTTCATACCCAACTATAGAATCTATGATCATGTCAATATTAGGTAAGGGGAAGCCATCTTTTGGGGATGCCTTATTTAAATCTTGAGAATCAAAACAACATCAAATTTATCCATTGGGTTTAACCATGGGGACTATATTTGAAATCCATTCAGGGTGTGCTACTATTCAAATGAATATAGCATCTAAGAGGTGTTGGATCTCATCTTTGACTAAGAGAGCCACCATAGGATGCATTTTGTGAATTTTTTGCTTAATTGGTTTAGTATCAAGGTATAATGGAATCTGATGGACTACTATAGATGTATCGATTCCTGGCATATCTGAGTAAGACCAAGCAAAGAGTTATAGAAAATCCATCAAATTTTTATGAATATCTTGTATCATCTTCCTTTAGTAGGATAGTGGATAACAAGATAATGTGGGGTTCCTAATCAATTATAAAATTAAAATCAATTGTTTCCTCATTAAGTAATGTGAAATGATCTAGTGTGTATGGGGTTATAGGAATAATATCATTTGAATCAACTGGTATTTCTTAGGGAGAATCTAAATTTTATTTGAAGTAAGCATGGGCATTTGTGTGATGAGGAAATCTATTTTTATAATAGAAATATGGGAGGTCCTCATATGCTTTGAAAAATTGTAGGAGGGATTCATCATTAGATAATTAATCTAATGTGAACATATATGGTGAAACTATATCATCAATGAGATCAAGATAGACCAATGATAATGTAAAAGCATGATTATCTATATGGTATATAGGTGAAATGGGTAGATAAAAAATTATATGTTTTGAAGCAATGGAATAAGGTTTATCATAAAGAAGGGTACGATGATATCCTAGTCCTTGATTTTCATGTTGTGTGGATGTCTTGATAGGATTGGTGATTCCTTTTTTATGCTTTCCAAGACCTTTTCCATGATATACCATCTTATGAAGACATTTAAGTGAAAAATTAGAGGTGAATTGGTGATTTGGTACCAGTGATATTATAAAAATTAGAATCTGTTGATGTGTTTTATGGTATGAAGGTACACTATGAGTAGCGGGTTATGTAGGTATATTATAGAGATTAAAGTATGGAATTTGATTCTATGGAAATTCAAAAACTTGGTACTATTTAAAAGGTTCTTTGTCCATTTTGAACGTGTAGATGTATCATGTGTGACTAATATTTAGACAAGCATGGAGTGTGGAATGGATTGCATGCATATTATGAATCCAAGCCCAACCAAGTAATAAATTATAATTGAGGTCATTTGGCATGAATTATCAAGTAGTTGGCAATGTCTTAGGTCCCAAATTAATATTAAGTGTTATTTGACCCATGAATTTCCATGGAATGTTGTCAAAACCTTTGATGTTCATGTTGAAATGGTCTAGATCTATAGGTTGTATATTAAGATGTTTAAGAAAAGAAATGTTTCAAATGTTGAGTCCTAAACCATTATTAACTAACACTCTTTTTACCCCTACATCATTAATTCTTAATTGAATATAAAGGGGTAGATGTTATTCAATGATGTGGCATGGGGGTAAATCCTCTTTCTCAAAGGAAATATGCTCTTCAGTGTATTTCATTGTGTTAAGGATAGAGGTGACATAAGATAGTTTAGAAAAAATATAAACTTGCATATTATGAAGAGCTGCATACAACACATCTTTGTAAGCATCCAATCATTGAAGGAGTTTGAGAACTAAAACTATATAGAAAGGGGTGCTAACCTAAGTGACAAAGCTATATCCATAGGTATAATCAACCTTCATATCTTTATAAACATGGGTGATAGCATGTACTACATGATCTACTATAGGCATAAAGCTAGTAGTAGGTGTGAGATAAGAGCTAGGTGAACCAAGTTTGAAGGGAGGAGGAAAAGATATAACCACTAGTTTTTTCCTGGGTTTAGTATTGATAGTGAGATACTCAAAAATATCCAAAGATTTATATACATGTAGGTGGAAACCATGTATGTGGGATGAAATGCATGTAATTGGAGTTATAAGTTGTATATCAATATGATTATAAAGAAAATTCCACGTGAGAAATAGAAAACAAGGGATAGAGAGCATGGAAATTTGCACTAAGGCATAAAAAACTTTTACTTGTAACATGACAATTCTAACATGTTTAGCAAGATAGATTCAAAAATTATTTTGCATGATAGAGAGAGAGAGAGAGAAAATTTAAAAGACATAATGAAACCTTGTATTAAAGAAAAGTAAACATTGCTTTGAAGGAAAGGGATCTTAACATGTTTAGCAATAAATTTTTTAATATCATACCATATTATAAAAAATAAGCATGAAAGGAAAAGAATGAAGCTTTGCATTAACATATAGTAAACTTCATCATTCATATACATGATAGGACTGAGTATGGACTCCTTATTTTTTGCAAGAAATGTTTTGAAATAAGTGAGATCCATTTTTGATTTTATGTGAAATCTAATTTAATTAAAAAATAAATAAAAACATATTGTTAAAAATCAGCAAGGAATTTTCCCTAAGGTTTCTAGGGGTTTTGTGTACAAATTAAGTAAGTTAGGTTCACCAAATGATTTAACTTATTTGGGGATAATGGAGTTTTATTCCTAATTTAGTTAAGGGTTTGGATTAATAAATTAGTATAGAATATAGAAATAAATACAATCTTAATTTTTACAATTGTTTATCTTTTTCACCTTTCTATAAATAGTAATAAATAAGAGGAAATATAACTTAGCTAAAAAATAGATTGAGATGACTAATACAGAGGTTGAAAATAGCTATACGAGATTGGGAAGGTATTGTAAACCTAAATATATCTTTCATTGGGAAAAAGGATAAGAGAAAAAATAATTGGATGCTTTGGTGTATGGTGCTATTGTCCATACCTACCATTGTTGTCCAAACTGATCATAGAGACCTAAAACTTTCTAGGTAGTTATGTTGTGCTTTTTTGAGCATACCTATGAAAAATTGAGTGTTGGATGTCAATGAAATTCATTGTGGAGCTGATTTTGTCTTCAACCCCTAACCTTCCATCATGCTTGATAAAATGACATTTGAGTCACTTGAAAAACGGAGGGTTAGTGTGAAATATGTATTAAACATGCAATCCACACCCCTTGTGTGGTCACATTGCCTATGTACCAGTACTCTGAAGAGGGATCAAGCCATATGTAGTTCTTTGACCTAGTGTTCTTTGTGCAATAGTGTGATGTAGATGCAAATGCTAAATTAATAGTGTTTAAGGTGGCTAGGGACTGACATGAGGATTTGAGTAGATTTTGTAGCTATGTTGGGTGACTATGTGCAAAGAATAGGGAAGTTTGCCTTAGTGTTTTATTTATATTCTTGATTACTTTGTAAGTTTGGTCACCTCCCTTATAAATGAGTTTTAAGTGGGATTTTATAGGGAACAATTGGTTATGGGCCAGATGTATTCATGCTACACCAACCTAATTAAGGATAAGGACCGAATGAAAATGATTGTTGGGGCTTAAAGTCAAAATGGATAAGACCACTAAAAATGGGACACTTCTCTATTAGATTCTATAGTAAAAATGGGGCACTTATATCCTAAAAGCTTCAGACCTAGGGTAATAAGATTGACATGTGTAATATTAATTTGGCTGACATGGAATGACCATTTAAAAGGTTTTGGATGACTGGTAATGAGCAAAAAGGTGTCTAGAAGAGTCGCAAGAGCATGTAAAAGGACCTATGGTTGGGGTGTCACAAGCCACACTCAAACTACCAATTTGGACATTTTATATGACTACAGTAATAAGAAAGAGATAAGGATCATGGCCATGATGCATATAAGAAAGCATACACATAAGGCACACAAAGTAGGCCAAAGGGCCATAATACAAGAGACATGGGCACATGTCACTAAATATAAGAAATAAAGACATACAAATACATGTTAAAATGTCCACATATGTAAATAACAAGCAAGTTGGCTTAGAGCCACATAAATGGACATGTTCAAATGTTTTCATACATAATTAGGAAAACACACACAAGGACATAGACCATATCTAAATAATACATATTGTGAAAATAAGTAGTGTAGAGCCAAAGAGAAATTGCATATTTAAATTTCCTTGAATAGAAGAAGCATAGAGACATAATCAAGTCTAAACTAGGAAATAAAGAAATGAAAGTATGCATTAACATGTAATATAAATCTGTGTAAGAGCAAAGATGTACATGTTGATTAATTTTGACTACCAAGGTCAAAATGTCAACCCCTATAGGTAAAAAATTATGTGTCATGTCTTTCTATCCTAGTTCAAATTATTTTCATGGATTTTATGGTCCCTAAAAGGTCTTTTTAAAACCATATTTGCATTGTTTAAGGATAATTTGATAAAATTAAGGTAACTATTTGTCTTTGTTTTAGACTAGTCTAGAAATGTTAATGGTGAAATGAGGTGATTCCAAGAAGTTTCATAGGTTGTTAGGGGTTTCTCAAAGTCATATTGTTGTCTTCACCAACTTGTATAAACATTTCATGCCTCTTTGGAGATATTAAGGTTCTTTTGTAGACTTTAAGGTAAGTTTATGAAATAAAAAAGTGATTTTAACTAACATTCATGTATTTCAAAGACCAAAAAGGTTACTTATCCATACAAGACACTTGTATAAGCTTTAAAAATATTCTCCAACATGTATATGATAGCTAAAGTTAAGAAGTCAAAATCTTGAGTTTTAATGCCAAAAATGGAGTCTAAGGCAATTATACGGACTTGTTGAGATCACCTACAAGTGAAAATGGTTTCAGAATGTCTCTTCACCTTCCATAATTCATATTCACCCTTAGGAATATTTCACAAGTCTCAATAAGGTAGAATACTCTTTCTCTCTCCCATCACTCTCTTCATAAGCACATGAAGGCCATTTTCAAGTGAATGGTATGAGTCATACAGGTGGAGTTGGAGTCTACTATTTTGACAAAAGTTAGGGACCTATGGATCTCAATTATTGGAATTGGTAATTTTATTGAGATATTTAGATTTATGAATAATTCCTACAGAGCTAAGGTTCTTTTTTTAGGCTCAAAACCCCACTATCTCAGTCTTAGGTAGCATAGTTATAGCTTTGAATTCATAGAGATAAGATGAAAATTTTATAGGATACTCATAGGTATATACAACCCTCCTACATCATTATTCATCACCATCTAACACATATATACAATAATCAAGAAAGAAAGTTACTCTTTTGCATAATGTGTAAGAGACTATAAGTCTTTATTCATTATTTTGGGGTTTCCACAGGGTTCATATGCATCCAAATTTTATTGAACATGTTTCTCCATATTTTACCTTCAGCCAAGGTTATCCAATCATCTGATTGCTATCTGTACTAGTCTCCAAGTGTCATTTGTGCTCCTAGCTTGAAGACTATGCATATGGGACTACCTATGTAACAGTGGTTGAAAAGTCTTGTTTTTATATTTTTAGGGTTATTTTAGGGTCTTTAAATCACAAATAAATAATTAATAATGATCTAAAAATTTGGAAAGGGTCAAAATAGACCTCACAAAGGCTTATACAAACTTATTTCACCCATAGGTTTGTAGACTTGTAGGTCAATATTCATGGCATAGGCTTCATGTTTGGAAGTGCTTTATCAAATGGAGGAGTATTATATAGAATTATAATCATTCATATGACCTTTATAGACCCCATTGTATCATTATATATTCTAATTTTAATGTGTCTATCTTGTATAAGAGTTGAATAATCACAGTCTTGTATATACAAATGAGATAATTTGAGACTTGTATAGTGTTAGTAATAATTTTACAGACCATAGAGGGTGATATGGAAATATTAAAAGAGTGGATACAATCATCAATATGACTAAAACTCAAATAATTATCTTTAGTAGTTTGTATAAACAAAAAGGGTCAGACCTACATGTTGAAGACTTGTAAGTCCCTATTTTGGACTAAAAATGTAAAGAGAAAAGATGTGGAAGCATGAAATAATGTATATGTGTGAATAATTAGGTAATGAAAACATATAATCTATTCAAGAGTCATAAAGGGTTGAAATGACTAATATTATAGCCATCATTTGAGTTCATAGGCATAGGTATTCATACACAGCTATGTGAGTAAAAGCAAGAAGAGAAAAAGTTTGTAAAATGATTTGAAAGGTCATGAACATTTTAATAAAGAGAGAAATAACTATATAAAAATTTTGTATACTATAAATGTGTCCATGATATGGTTGATAATATCAATCTCCAAGTTCATGATAAACTCTTCTCTAAAGGCTACCTACAACTATGTTTAAATAGTCAAGTAACAAGTGTGTGCTTGCAGAGATATGTAGTTTTAAAAGAAGTTGAGAAGTCTCAAAAGTGTTGATCAAGTTCTTATCATCATGAAAAATTCCTTGAGTTTCTTATTCACTTATATATAATCTTAAACTTCATGCATACTCATGCCTACAAAGGTTACTTATAGGTCTACTTGGATGAATTAAGTTCGTTTCAAACCTAAGAACAAAGGAAGTGCACATATAGTGAAAATGTATTTATGTGAGGTGGATTGAAAAAGTGATAAAACTAATGGAGGTTTATTATTCCTAAAGAGAGTTTAAAGATAAGATGACTACATAGAGCTCTTGACCCTACACACATAGTCAAATGGATGCCTATAGGTCTAATTGCCCTCATGAAAGATAATTGCTTGTTTTGAGAGAGATAATGGTATAAGAGAGATTTGATATAATTTAAACCATTTTATTATGGTTTATGTTACTAATATGATCCTATGAGATCCTCATACCTAACAACAAAGTGAAAATATGGAAAACCCTATTTAGGCCTGGTGAGCCTAACACCTCATAGGCAAACTAAAAGGATAGTCATGACAAGGGTGGTTTGTTGAAGATGATACAAGAACTTTGAGGTCCCAAATTATTTTATAAATACCTTATATAATCATTCTATGAGGTCTTATATTCTACAATAGAGAAGAAAAGTTTCAAACATAGTCAGATAGGGTCACTAGCATTGACTTGTTCTTAAACCCTAACTTGAATAAGTGAAGGCTAAAATAGGGTTGAAAATATAAGTGTAATAATATAACATTGGTAAAAATTAAAATTATATGTTTAAGGTCTCCTTGATGTGTTTAGAGGCTTAACCAAACTTAGAAACACCATCTACATGCCTAAACTCTTCTTGACCTCATAAAATGTAGTTTATCAACCCAAGAAGCTACCAAATTTCACTTAGATCTTCCATGAAGTTTTTCATGATGTAAAATGATGTTTGGGGGTGTTATAGGTGCTTATACAGTTAAATATTTGGGTATTGGTTATTTAGTTTGTGGACCATATTGTATGAAACATCCTTAAGACTGTGGGTTGGTTTTGAGTTGCCTAGAAATCTAGAATGACCCAATTGAGGAGATAGTGTTTATAAAAACCAAATATGAATTTAATTAGACTCAAAATGACCTGAATTACCTTACTAAATCCATTTATTATCTTCCCATGTAATTGGTTGGCTCATGTAGGATACAGGTGTATAGAAAATGGCCAAAAAAGACTATTTCAAGCTACTTGGGAGGTCTATACAAGGTTTTAAGATCTTAAATTTTAAATGGAGGATAATTAGGAGGTCTTTAAATTTAATCACACATTTATTTGGGGTTTTACATGTGTAGGAGTCCTATGGAGTCAAAATTCAAGTTTTAGGTGAGGAGACTTGATTAAGGAGAGAGAATGGGATAAAAATGACACTTCCACTTGGAGTTAGGTCCCAAAAATTGACATGGAGTTTTAAGGGGATAGTGGGTCCTTAAATATATATTTATTTTATTATTAACATCTATACACTTCCTTACACAAGGAGGTTTACACGTTATCAGGGCTACAAAGAATGAGTCCAAATGAGAGATTTTGGTTCAAAATGAGTTCTTTGGGGTAGTTTGAGACCTCCAAATTATTTTTTCTAGGTACAATATGATATGTAGATGAATTCCATGGAGAGATAATGTAGTGGATAATATGAACTCAATTTTGACAATTTTAAGTAAGATTGGCCTAGTGAGATGAAGGGGTTTCAAGACACCTACGGAGATGGATGATGATTGCCACTAAGATGTCAGTTAGAGATATTTTAAAACTAATTAAAGGTGTTAAGAGTAAAGAGAGATCATTTTAACATGACCTAATCATCAATGAATTCACTTTTCCATTCATAAGCCAAGTAAGGGGTAGTTTTGAAGAGAAAATGCAATGTGTTAAGCCAAGTTTTAAACTTTTAAACCACTTGTATGAGAGAAAATTTAAGAGAATAAACTTGTCTTATAATACCTATTGAGATAGTTTCATAACTCCTTTATCAATTTTAACTCTCGTTATCACTTATCTTTCTCTCTCTCACATTCTTTCTCTTTCCGTCCCTCCCTCCTACACCCTTCTCTCCTCTTCTCTCTCATTTCTCTATATATTCAACCTTGATAGGCTATGTTTGTTTCCTCCACCTAGGTATGGTGAATCCTTACCCATTTTTAGACTTTTATTAATAATAAAATAATGTTTAACCTCCTTCATCAATTAGTTTCAATATGTATGCTTGACTAGTTGATCTTGCCAAGTGATAGTTTTGCTTCCTTTGCATGTTTGTCATTCCTTGCATTCATGTTCAGTTTGGAATCCTTTTTTCAAGTATTTTCAAGTTTCTAAATGAGGTGTAAGTGTTTATTGAGCTTTATTTTCAATAGTGTCATGTCATTACCTCTTGATTAGTCCTCCTAGCTCAAGCATTCTTCATAACCTTCATGAGAAGTATTGATTTAGAGAGGCATATTTAGAGAAATGTTTGGTGATGGTTAGTCTCATGTTTAAATTGATTTTTTAATTGGTTGGTAGTGGTCAAATCATATTTGTTTCATCACCCCATTATAATAGGTTTCTCTCCCTTTTTTTATAAAGTGTTAGATTAGTGTTTGAGCCTAAGTGATTCATCAAGGAGAAATAGTCCCTTTAACCTATATATTCACCTCTCTAATAAGGTAACCACAACCTTGAGGTGTTTTCATGTTACATAAAATTTAGAAGGCTTGATCTACCTTATAAAGGATGAAAATTTGATTGACAATTATTCTGGCACTCTCGGTGAGACTAAGGTCCAATGTTGTGGAAGGATTCTTGGTGTTGTTCTTCTATGTATCACCCTTTTGAGGAATTTATAACATAAATGGTGATTCTATACATAATCAATTGGTTATAGAAGCTCTGTTACTTGTTCAAAATAATTTTTAATTTCAATTCATTATCTTGATGAAGTTATTATGGTTGAGTTTGAGGTTAATTTTAGTTTCATGCAAGTGGATGAGGTATATCAGTCCTATATCACTTCCTATCAGCCTCAACATAACTCTTACCAGTCTTATGATGAGCTTTATTATTCTCACCATGATTCATATCATTCTTTTGATCCTTATCAACTTTTCATGAGTCATATTAATCCTATGATCACCCTTATCAAGCTCAAGATGTCCTTAGACAACATAATCAGTTATTAAATCAATCCATTTCAAGTTTAAAGAAAACTCTCTTAGGTTATGAGAGGTACATGATAGGACTTAATACACAAAGGTAATATGGTCAAGATATTCCTATTCATCTCATTCATAATGTCATAAATGCATTATATCCAATGAAAGAAGAATGGACACCTATTGAGAGAACAAATTGGCAAAGCCTCTCAAGTGAAATGTTGGATGTAAGTGGTCTCATTCAAAAAGTATAAGATATGCTAAGATTTCATGAAGGACAACATGTCAAAATACACTATCCCCATGTGTCTTCATAAACACTACCTTATCCCTCATATGTTCCATCCATTCTTCCCCAAGAAACTTTCCCAAGTGAGTATCAAAGTGTTCTAAGTTCTTTATATGTTTCTCAAAATTTCCCTTCTTGGCCTTCAATCCAAGAGAGATTTCAAAAGGAGGATAATTTCATTGAGAAGCCTACTATGGATAACCAAGATTCTACTTCTCTTCTTCAACAACCCCCCAATGAGTGTTTCAAGACTCCAAGATGGAATCAAGTAGTGAAATCATGGAGTAATCAAGGTGAAACAAGCATAGATTAGGGAGTTAAAGTTAAATAAGAATATTAACCTATGCAAGTCTCTCCTATCCCTCCTCAATATTCCTCTTATTTTCCATATCAGCCTTATTTTTTCCTTGCCCTCATGAGTCCACTAATCACCTTCAAGAGAAGCTATTCTAAGAGAGTATAGATAAGCAAATCAAAGATTTGGAAGCTAAAAATGAAGGAGGAAGAGGGCCAAGATCAAGATGTTGAATTCAAATAAATACTTGTACCCATGCAATATCCATTTCCCTCTTCCAAAGAACCTCTATATTTTCCATCTTGGAGGTCTATCCAAGAAGGTTTTCAAAACAAGAAGGAGGTCCTAATTGAGAAGGTTGAAGATAAATTTGTAGATGTTGAAGAGACTTAGGAAGACTATGAGAAAGATAAAGTGGTGGTTGAGAAGAATGAATCACTTTTAGCCCAACTGAATCTACTTTTTATTTAATCATTCCTATAATAATCTCCCATTCCCAAGCCCATTCATGAATTATCCACTATAGCTCATACTCTCTCTCCAACTCATGAACCTATCCATCACCATCCCACCATCTCCCTTGTTGAAGAGGAACCTATCCTATGTGGAAAAAATGAATAAAATATTGTAGCTACAAGTGTGGTTCAAAAGGAATGTGAAGAAGACAATTAAATTGTATATGATGAATAATTCACCATTGGTACTCCACTTAGTAAATATAAATGCAAATCAATCTTCATAAATGAAGAAAGAAATTATCTTGATGATGTTACAGCTACTTATAAAGAGAGTGCTAAGGTTGTTGCCTTGGCCAATGAAGAAGTTGGTGAAGATATGAAATAAAATGCTCTTAACAAGGACACAATGTTGACTGATCTTGTTGAGTCAAATGAACAGGGTCAAGGCAATTTGAAGGAAATGTGGCAAACCTATTTGCATATGCTTAAAGGATATAAAGGTTTTGAGAAGTTGACACCTATAGGAGAATAAGGTCAGGTTGATGATGAATAATTCAAGGTTCTTAGTGAGCTAATATGTTTTCAAGTTCATGATAAAACAATATATGATGAAGACATTCTTCAAGACAAGTAAGATGTTAAATTAGAAGAGACAATAAAAGCTAAGGTTGTTTCTACCTTCATGGACCAAGAAGACTTATGATAGCAGTATTAGGAAGTTTATATTAAATTTGATGCTCTTCAAGGGCATATACCTCCTATTGGTCAGATTGAATATGTTTTTGAGGTTACCTTACTCCTTGAAGGACAATGTAAGAATATCCAAGGTACTAAGTTTGAGGTTTCCCCTATGAACCAAGAGATGGTCATGTTTGAGATTGGCACAAGCATCAATAGGAATCATGAGAGGGTTGTTGAAGAATAAGATGATTTCAACTTCATAGGTGATTTTTTTATAGTTGTCACTTCACTTGAGAGCGTGATAAGAGGATTGGAATTCAAGGAAATGATGAAGACAACAAGACCAAGGTCCAAGAGGTATATTTCCTCACACCATTCATCATCTCAAAGAGAAAAAGATATCACAAGCTTCACTTTTATCCCAGGAGGAAGAAGAAAATTTTAGGTCAATTATATATATTTGTTTTTTTGTTTGTTGTGTTACCTAAGTGCTTAGCTAGGACAGGTGTTTGTCTTGTTTCCTTTACTTGGTGTGTTCTGTCTTTGTTTTGTGTGTTTGTAGGTCAAATAAATTGGTTTATCTTAGTTAAAGTCTATTTTAGGTTTGAATATAAGTGAAAATGATTCCATTTCCCAATGGAAGGATAAGGTTACTAGTCTATTTATCATATCAGGCATCCTACCCCCATGAATTGCTAATTTATTGATTAATTTTGACCCCCAAGGTTAAAATGTCAACCCCTATAGGTGAAAACTTGAGTTTCATGTCTTGATAACCTAGTTTAAAGTCTTGTAATGAATTTTATGGTCTCTAAAATATATTTTAAAAGCCTTATTATCATTTTTTAAGGTTAACTTGATAAAATTAAATTAACTCTTTATCTTCATCTTAGACTAGTCTAGATAAGTCAATGGTGTAATGAGATGAGTCCAAGAGGTAAGTTTATGAAATAAAAAGGTGATTTTAACTAAAATTCATGTATGAAAATTCCAACCAAGTTTATTGATCCATAAATGACACTTTTATAATCTTGAAAAAGAGTCTCCAATGTGTATATGATAGTTACAAGTCAAGAAGAAGTTAGAATCTTGAGTTTTAATGCCAAAAAAGGGAGTCTAAGGCACTTTTAAAAACTTGTTAAGATCAAATATAGGTGAAAATGGTTCCATAATGTACCTTAACCTTCCAAAATTAATATTCATCCTCAGTAAGCTTGCATAGTTCTAAGGCAAAATACTCTTTCTCTCTCTTATTACTCTCTTCACAAGCTCATGAAGGCCATTTTCAAGTGAATGCTATAGGTCATACATCTAGAGCTAGAGTTTAAGATTTTGACCAGATTTTGAGAACCATATGGGATATCAATTAATCTAATTATTCATTTTATTGATCTCCACAGCTTTGATAACAATCTCTAAGGATATAAGGTGTTTTTTAGGCTCAAAACCCCATTGTCTTAGTCTTGGATAGTATAGTTACAGGTTTAAATTCATAGATATAAGGTGAACATTTAAAATTATCCTAAAAGATACATAAAACCCTCTTACATCATTATTAATCACCTTATAACACATATATACACTGGTTAATCAAGAAAGTTACTCTCCTACATAATTTGTAAGTGATTACCAGTGTTTCTTCATTATTTCAAGGTTTCTACAGGGTTAATAGACATCCAAATGTTATTGAACATGTTTTTACATATTTTATCTTTATAAAAGGTTATCCAATCATTGATTATTATCTATTCTATTTTCTAAGTGTCATTTGTGCTCTGATCTTGAAGACTATGCATATGGGACTGCCTGTGTAACAATGGTTGAAAAGTCTTATTTTTATCATGGAAAGGTTGTTTGAGGGACTTGAAATCACAAATAAATAATTAATAATGATCTAATAATTTATAAAGGGTCAAAATATACCTCAAAAAGGCTTATACAAACTTATTTCACCCATAGGTTTGTAGACCTATCGATGAATATTCATGGCATATGCTTCATGTTTGGAAGTGCTTTATCAAATGAAAGAGTGTGATATAGACTTATAAGCATTAATATGATCTCTAAAAACCCCATTTTTTTATTATAAATCATTATCAAACCATAAATTCTAATTTCAATCATATATCTTGTATAGGAGTTGACTGTATAAGCACATGCCTACATATATATATGAGAAAATTTGAGACTTGTATGGTGTTAGTAAGAAGTCTAAAAATCATAGAGGGTGATATGGGAATTGGACAAGAGTGGATACAATCATCAGATAAAAAATACTTAATAATTATCTTTAGTAGTTTGTATAAGCAAAAAGGGGTAGACTTATAGGTTACAAACCTGTAGGTCCCTATTTTAAACTAAAAGCCAATAGCCATGTAAAGAGAATAGATGTGGAAACCTGACTCAATATATAAATTTTAATAATTCATAGGTAATGAAAACATCTAAGATATTCAAGAGTCATAAATATTTGAAATGACTATTATTATAGCCATCATTTGAGTTCATAGGCCTAGGTATTCGTACACAGTTCTGTGTACAAAGATAAGAGGAGAAAAACTTTGTTAAATGATATGAAAGGTCATGAACATTGTAAGAAAGAGATAAATAACTCCAAATAAAATTTGGATAATATAAAGGTATCCATCATATGGTTGAGAAGATCAATCTTTAAGTTCATGATAAACTCTTCTCTAAAGGCCACCTACAACAAGGTCTAAATAGCCAAGGAAAATGTGTGTGTTTGTAGATATATGAGGTTTTGAAAGAATTTGATAAGGCTCATAAGTGTTGATCAAGTTATCAACATCATGAAAAATTCCTTGAATTTCTCACTCACTTATATATAATCTTAAATTTCATGCACATTCAAGCCTATAATGGTTACCTATAGATCTGCTAGGATGAATTAAGTTGGTTTCAAACCTAAGAAGAAAAGGTAGTGCACATAAAGTGAAAATGGATTTATGTGAGGTATATGGACAAAGTGCTCAAAAAAACTGAGGTTCATGTTTCCTAAAGAAAGTTAAAATATAATATGACTATACAAAGCTTTAGACCCTGCACATATGATCAAATGGATGCCTACAAGTATTACTACTCTCATGGAAGATAGTTTATTGTTTTGAGAGAGATAAAGGTATATGAGAGATATTAGAGAATTTAAACCATTATACGATGGTTTCATAGTACTAATATTATCCTATGAGATCCTCAAACTCAATAACAAAGTGGAGATGTTAAAAACCCTGTTTAGGCCTAGTAAGCCTAACACCTCACAGGTAAACCTACAAAGATAGTCATGATAATGTTGGTTTGTTGAAGAAGATACAAGAAATATGAGGGCCATAAAGAAGTGATAAACACCTTAGAAAAGAATTCTATAAGGTCTTAGATCCTACAATAGAAAATAAAAGTCGTAAACATAGTCAACTAGGGTCACTAGCATTGACTTATTCTTATACCCTAGCTTGAACAATTGAAGGCTAAAATAGGGTAGAAAAGATAATTGGAAAATAAATATTTTGAGAAAAGTCAAAGTGGATGTTTAAGGTATCTTTGAGGTGTTTAGAGGCATAACCAAACTTAGAAACACCACCTACAAGCCTCAACTATTCTTGACCTCATGAAATATATTATGTCAACCCAAGAATCTACCAAATTTCACTTAGATCTTCCAAAAAGTTTTGCATGGTGGAAAATTATGTTTTGGGGTGTTATAGGGGCTTATAAAATTCAATATTTGTGCTTTGGTTCTTCAATTTGTGGATCGTATTGTATAAAACATCCTTAAGACTATAGGTTGGTTTTGAGTTGCCTAGAGGGCTAGAATGACCCAATTAAGGAGATGGTGTTTATAAACACACAAGATGAATTTAATGAGCCTAAAAATGATTTGAATTACCTTCATAACTCCCCTGATTATCTTCTCATATAATTGTTTGGCTCATGTAGGCTATAGGTGTATTAAAAAGGGTAAAAGAAAACTATTTCAAGCTACTTAGGAGATCTATATAAGGTGTCTAAAGCTTAAATTTGACATGGAGGATATTTAGGAGGTCATTAAATTTAATCACATGTTTTTTTTGGTTTAACACGTGTGGAGGGCCTATGGAGTCAAAAGTTAGCTTCTAGGCAAAAAGGCCTAATTGAGGAGAGAGAATGGGCTAAAAATGACATTTTTTCTTGGAGTTAGGTCTTGAAAATTTACATGGATATGTAAGGGGATACTATGTATTCAAATACATATTTATTTTATCATTACCATCCATACACTTATATACACAAGGAGGTTTACATGGATACAAAGAATGAGTACAAATGAGAGATTTTGATGCAAAATTAGTTATTAGGGGTAGTTTGAGACCTCCAAAAGAGTATTTATAAATTTTATATGATATGTATATGCCTTCCATGGAGGGATAACACATTGGAGAATATGAAATCAAGTTTTAAAACTTGTAATCAAGACTGGCCTAGTGAGATGAAGGGGTTTCAAGACAATTAAGGAGATGCATGATGATTTCCACTGAGATGTCAATTAAAGAGATTCTAAAACTGATTAAAGGTGTCAAGAGAAGAAAAATAGATCAGTTTAACATGACATAATCATGAATGATGCCACTTTTCCATTTACAAGCCAAATAAGGGGTAGTTTTGAAGATCAAATGCAAGGTTTCAAGCCATGTTTCAAACTTCCACACCACTTGTAGAAGGAGAGAATCTTTAGGAGAGTACACTTATCTTATATAACTTATTGAGATAGTTTCATAAATTATATCTTTATTTTAACTCTCTTTGACACTTATCTCTCTCTCTCCTACGCCCTTCTCTCCTCTTTTCTCTCATTTCTCTATGTATTTATCCTTGATAAGTTATGTTTGTATCCTCCACCTAGGTATGGAAAATCACTACCCATTTGCAACCTTTGATCACTATGAAACTATTATTTAACCTCCTTCATTGACTAGTTTAAATATGTATGCTTGACTATTTGATATTTTTAAGTGGTTGTTTTTCTTCCTTGTCATGTTTGTCCTTTCTTGCATTCATGTTCATTTTAAAATCCTTTTTAATATTCTTTTGAAGTGTCTAAATGAGGTGTAAGTGTTTAGTGAGTTGTCTTTTCAATAGTTTCATGTCATGACCTCTTGACTAGTACTCCTAGCTAAAGCATTATTTATAACCTTCATTAGAAGTATTGATGTAGAGGTAGATTTGGAGAAGTGTTTTTTTTTAGGTTAGTCTCATGCTTCAAGTGCATCTATAGCTAGTTGGTAATGGTCAAATCATATTTGGTGCATCAACCCATTAAAATAGGTTTCTCTTCCTTTTCCTAAAAAGTGCTAGATTAGTGTTTGAGCCTAAGTGATTCATCAAAGGGAGATATCCCTTTTAAACTAGAGATTCACCTATATAATAAGGTACCTATAACCTTTATGTGTTTCTATGTTATGTCAAATTTGGAAGGTTTAAACTACCTTGTAAAGGGTTCAAATTTGATTGATAAAAGTTTTAAATTTATTGACCAATTATCTACCCCATGTCAAAGATGCTCAACCCCTATAGGTTGAAACTTTTCATAGGGTTACTCAAGCTTGTATATGGTATTGTTATGATCTTTTTATGGTCTTCATGTGGTCCCATTAGTCATTGTCTAGCTTTGTCCAAGGTTTGGTCTCATGTGTACTTGTCTAGTCTCAAGATCATTTTTAAGGCCTTGGTGTTTTCAAGTGTGATTAAAGGTTTGATAGTGTATTGAAACATTATAAAATGTTTTTAATGTCTTGAAAAATATATTGTCATGTAGTAACCTTTTGCTATGTCTACATGCACTACCAAGTCATTTTGTCATCTTTTTAGCTAATTTGGAGAAGTGGTACATAAAAATCCCGAATTGCAAATGATTTAAGAATCCTATTAGCATACCTAATGTTAGATAAGGTTTGTATATGGTTAGATACTAACAAAATTGTAGTTTAATTCCCAAATTAAGGAAAATACTCCTTTATAAGATCTTTTGGGCACTTGTACAACCTTAAGAGATCAACTTGTAGATTAAAATAGTTTTAGAAAGTCTATTGGACTTACATAGGTAAATCTTAGGATTTGGATAAATTTTTAGGTCCAATAGATGCATTAGACACTCTCTCTCCTCAATCACTACCTTTATAAGCTCAGAAAGGCAAAAATCAAATGCATAGTATGACTAGGAGAGAGAAATTTTGGAGATGAAACTTTTAAAATTTATAGGGGTCCTAATGAGATTAAATTTATTGACATTATTTTGTATATTCATGGACCCTCATTTATGAACAATCATTAAGAGTGATCATAGGTTACTATGCCTTGTCCATTTAAGTAGGGTCTAGTTTTTCTCCTATTTATTCATGCCATAATTTGATGGTAGCGAATGGTTTTGTGGGATATTTTCATAGGTAAAATGGATCACTTAAATGGTATTTTAATCAACCAATTCAACTTCATGAAGTACCTTCATTAAGGATAAAGTGTCTCATGTATGAAGTTTTAGTCACCCCTGTTTCAAGTGTTTGGTTGTTTTGAAGGATTATCACTTTAAATGTTTTAAAGCACTTTATTTTAATAAAAAATCCCTCATTATCTGATGATTCATGTTCTCTCTCTTTCTGAAAATGGCTCCTTACAAATAGCCTTTCAAGAGACATCATGTTTTACACTCTTTGGAAACATGGTATATCCATCAATGGATCTCTACAAGCCTAATTGTTAATCTTTCCCCAATTGGAAATGAAAATCAATGATAAATATTATAATATAACAATTGAACAAATTAGAAACTTAAGGAAATGAGAATGAGGCTCAAGTGTGTTATGTCATTCATTTTTGGGACAACCTATGGACTATTTTGACCTTGCTCAGACCAAAATTGTCTCTTCCCTTTTCAAAATTTGTCCTGAGCATTCAAATTCCTCATTTTTCAAGCTTCTCAGTTTCTACGGACTTTGTAGGAGGAAGTCTATCGACTCAACATGCTTGAAAGTAATAGGTTCAAAAGGGTTTGATGGCTTTAACAGGTAAATTCGTTTAAAAGAACAAGTTTCCAACACTTGTACATTTCCATGGCTTGGTTCAATCAGTTGGTTCAATCAAATGGTTCAAAGGAGCATGTGAAATAAAAAGATGAGTGAAATCTACCAAGTGTCATCTACCGAGACACATTATGATTTGCTTCTCAAAGTAGTGGAACATGCCACATGTCCCTTCTAGAGTTCCATGAAAAGAAACAAGTGGCAACTGCAGAAGGTTTCAATATCTTTTTCTCAAAGCAACGAAACGTGCCACATGTCATCTGCAAAATCTCAATAGAGGCTGCCAAGTTTCAATGGTTGTTGTATCTTCCTTTGGTTTCATTATTGAGTAAAAACTATGGTGGGCCCTAGGCAATTTTATAAAAGAATAAGCAGAGCACTCCAAGTGTCATCCTCCTTGTAATTGCTAAAATTGAGTGGAAGTTGCCACATGTCCCTAGTAAGACTCAGTAGAGGCCGCCAAGTGTTGACATCCACAGTGTTTAAGTAAGGACTGTGGTGGAACCTGGGTAAGTCACAAGAACAAATAGAACACACCAAGTGTCATTGTCCATATGAATCCAAATGAGTCCTAAATGTTTCTGTAGTGTTTCTAGATCTCAATGGAAGGTGCCATGTGTCATCTCCTACAAGACCCTCAAAGGTTTCTAAAAGCTCCTATAAGTTAGGTGGATGCTACCAAGTGTCCTCGCCTGTTTCATCAGAAGATGCCACATGTCACTTGTTAAAAGTAGCGAAATGTGCCATGTGTCAAAAATGGAACACTCCCAATACAAAGACGCAGAGCCAAGGAAAGATTTCCCTCAAATAAATTGTCTGAAGGAATTCCTTCAGACATTTTATCTGAAGAAAATAATGGAACAATAGCCCGCTGAAGAATGAAAGCCTAGAGGCCACCTAAAGAATCCCAAAGGGTAGATACCCTTGAAAAAGGCTCTCTTTGAAAGAACATAGGCCTTTCTCAAGACCTCGAAAGG
Organism: Torreya grandis; assembly: GCA_037957365.1. Lineage (NCBI taxonomy): Eukaryota > Viridiplantae > Streptophyta > Pinopsida > Cupressales > Taxaceae > Torreya > Torreya grandis. The sequence continues at coordinate 43,528 of JARHVA010007974.1, read as the reverse complement.
ATTCTTCCCCTTTGAGAAGGACAAAATGAGAATGTCAAAGGAATTGCCAAGGAAATTGATGGACCTGTAGACATCAAATTCATGGTAATGAGATAGCCATTGATCCTTGCATACTTAAAGGTAGACCTAAATGCGTCCAAAGGCCTGAAGACCAAATCCAAAATGGAAGACCCACTGATGATAGAGCTAAAAGAGCTAGCAAAGGGGAAAAGATAGCTCAAGGGCCCAAATCATAGTAGGAAGAAACAAAGAGGGAAATATCTATAGTAGTTATTTTAGTAGCTAGAACAGTGCACAAAGATAGGTATTTGGGCCTACAAACATTGAAAGTGCATCATGTTTGTCCCCTTTGGAGTAAAGGAAAAGTGGACAGTTGCATGGATAGCAAGTAATAAAATGATTGACTCATGCTCAAGAGAAGACATTGGAGATGAATCAACACACCACAATTAAGGTAGCTACCCTACTCTAACATGGTCCTCCCTGACAGAACCAAAAATGCATCCAAGGCATTAATGCATAGCATGGGCCGCTCCATGGGACAAAGTGCCAAGCCTCTCTTGGCCTCTATATAATGTAATCTCTTGAATCATTTAAAGGGTATCTTCCCAATATAGAAGCAAAACTCTACCCAAATTGAAAGGTGAATACTAAGAATTTGAGCTCAAATTGTTGTTCATATCATTTTATCTAAATGAGAAAGCAAGTTGTTCATAGACTTTATGCTTTCATAGCTTGTATCATTTTAGGAGATTGTTCTTATGTCTATCTTATAAATTTGTTCTTGTTTATTTAATTTGGCAAGCAGAACTAGTAAAAGTAATTAGGAAGGTGTCTTGAAGCTGAATGTGGAGAGACTTTGTGCCCCCACAATTGCCTTTAGTGTGTTTTCTTTTTGTTCTTGTGTAAAGGATCTTGGGATGACTTTGTGCCCTCATTATCCTTCATATTCTATTTCTATGTAAAGGACCTTGGGATGACTTTGTGCCCTCATTGTCCTTCATATCTCACTCTTGGGAAGTCGAGGTGGAGACTTTGTGCTACATCTCAGTCTGTTGGTTACTACACCCTTGGTTACCAATTACTTGTCACTACTTGAAATAACTCCTACTGTCCCCTGCAAGAACACTTCTGAAAGAAGAGAAGTGCCTTTAGTGTTTTCACCAAGATTTTCTCCTTTGTTTGTGAACATCATCTCTAAAAGAAGAGAGATGGATGGTGTATCCTACCCCTGAGTGTTATTTTTAGCTTATTATATATAGTATATAGTGCCTCATATTTAATAGGGAACCTCCCCTTAATGAGAGGAGATATTTGTCCCCTTTGGATGTGGTAAACTTGCAACTTTGGACGACCAATCTCCCTATGTTGTGGTTAAAGAGACCTATTTTGCTCACCAGTTAGCTAGTTGACAAAATATTCACCCAATAAAGTGTACTCTTTATAAGGACTTGGATGTGTTTCATCCACCCACAGGTTTGTATACTTGTAGGTGGATATCCATGGACCTAAGTTTCATTTTGAGAGTCTTTTAGAAATAGATAAATTAACATTAACTCAAAAAAATCGTATGACCTTGAATGATATCACCACATTCATTAGAAGGAATGAGTAAACTAAAGACTCTATTTTATATGCACATTCCTTATATAAGAGTGACGGTATATATATAGTCCATATATGTGAATGGGCACATTTTGACATTGTATATTGCTAGTAAGAGATCCATAAGATTAAGGAGAGGGTGATAATAAATGGGACAAAATTTGATACAATAATCAAGGTGTTTAATACTTAAGGGATTTATTTGTAATAGTCTATACAAATAAAGGTAGACCTATAGGTTCTAAACCTATAGGTCCTCATTTGGACAAAAAAATAATTATCTTGCCAATAAGAACAAGGCTAAAGCATGACTCAATATTGACATGAAGTGAAGAAGACATAGGTTAATGAATACATCTAGTTTTTGAAACAAAATGAGTTTTAAGATGAGAGAGAGTCTGCAAACCTAACAATCATGCATAGGTTTGAGTTTCAAGCCAAGAAGGCAAAAAGGACTAAAAAGTCTATAAAAGACTAATGACATTCCAAGATGGTGAAATTATTAATCATTAAAGTTAATAATTCTTAAAATTTTCCTATCCTAAGTGGATAGGATCAATTCTCAAGCTAAAACTCAAATTTCACCAAGATGACACCTATAGTCAGGCCTAGAGAGGTACAAGAAAAGGAGTGTAGGCTTGTGGAGTGTGATGTCTTAAAAGAGATTAGAGGTTTTAAATGGATTTGAATAGGTTCTTGACATTATTAATAAGGTTCTCTTTGGTTCATTAGTTTACATTGAAGACCTTGAAGCTCAAAATTCATTTAGTCACCTTCATGATCACCTACAAGCTGGCCTAAGTAAGATAGACCATTTGTAAAGATTGATAAGAGTATCACTTAGTAAAATTGATATGGGATTTAGGTGAAATCATAAACATAATCTATTAGTCATTTAAATTTAAAAATACCTAAAGGAGGTTAACAAGATTTGATTATCTATAATCTCACCCTCAACCCTGTTTATACAACCTATGGGGCCTACATGTTAGTCTACCTAATCAATTATAAAAGGCTATTTGTCTTGAGATACATAGAGGCCTATGGATGTATTAAAGTATATATATATATATATATATATATATATATATATATATATATATATATATATTATAACATGGTTCCATAACACCCTCATACTCACCTAAAGTGAGGAAAATATCAAAGACTCTGCCTAAGCATGGTAAGTCCAACACTTCACAATCAAACCTATAATTCAATCATAAAAAATATTATTTGACCAAGGTGACATTAAATAATGAGGACATTTAAATGATTAAAATTTTATTACATACCCTTGATAGGTATTCATAAGCAAAATAAAACAAGAAAATTATAATTTGACCTCTGAGACCAACTCGAGCTTCCCTCAAGGTAGGACTACAATCTAAAACTATATTTTCACTCACTTGGTATGATTATGAACCTATGCATGGAGATAAATTATTGGTTTAGGTCTATCACTTACATGAACAAAGGCTAAGACTGTTAACCCCTCTCTACTGGAATGTTTGCAAAGCAAGAGTCAACTTCTTGCATTCACAACTATATGGATAGGGTGCATGTTAAATTCATAAATTTAGGATAGTTTATGGGGATATTACACTTTAAATTTGTGGCATTTTTTCATGGGTTTAGGGCCTAGGGTTTATGAACAATCATTAAGAACTTAAGCCACTCTAAACCTTCCTAAACCCTTAATAAAGAGCTAATATGTAAGATTGGTATACAAAACACATGATATGACATATTTTGATACTCAAAACTCATTAAAATTATTATATACTCCAATTATATTATAACCATGTACTTAATATATACTTGCAATTGTATGGACTATATTAATGCACTATTTTACAAGTTTTTAAAGTGTTTTGAAGGGTTTTAAGCAATGGAGAACTTGAAAACTATTGGAGTAGGTAATTTTGGATAAATTACATATATTAAATCCTAAAATATATACATTACATCCTGTAAGTGATCAAACAATATTCATTTTTCAAAGTAGTCTTCAACAGGCTCAAAATGAGATTAGGTTTCAAGACCATTTCATGGTTCTCACACTTCCATAGGGTCTCAGAGTCTAAAATTTGGAATGGAGGTTGGTAATAGGATATATAAGTTAATCAAATTATTTTTGGTGGTTTAAAATGTTTGGGAGATATATATATCATAAAATTAGGCTTCTAGATAAGGAGGTCTAATTAAGGCTTAATTGAGGCCTAATTAAGGAGAGAAAAAAGTAGAAAAATATACTTCCACTCACTCTCAAGACATGAAAATAGGTATGTATTTATAAATACATATTGGTTCCTCAAATATGTCATTATTTTTTAATTATCATCCATAAAATATCCTACACAAGGAGGTTTTCATGATTTTAGGGCTATGAGGAAAAGAGGCCTAATGAGAACTTGAAGATCAAAATGGAGTCTTAAGATTTGTTCCATGAACCAAAATAGATTTATTAATGTGTGATAATGTATTTTAATACCTATAAAGGAGATATAATTACTTTAATAATATGAACTAAGTTCTTAACCACTTGGACAAGGCTAGGCATGGGAGATGAAGAGGTCTTAAGACAACTAAGCATATAGATGATGATTGTCACTAAAATTTCAAACCATATAAGTTTATAAATGATTTATAGGTGTCAAATGAGATGTATAAAATCATATCATATATAATTTATTATTAAAAGGTCCTTTTTTCACTTCTAATATGCAAATAAGGGTAGGTTTGAGGAGTTGTATAAGGTGTCAAGCTAAGTTTCTAACTCTTATGCCACTTGGATGATGGAGTATCTTTATAGGAGAGAAATATGTAGTTAGGGACCTATTGAAATATTTTATAACTCCCTCTTATTTTTAAATCTCAATTGGACATTTTTAAATTTCCTTCTTCTACACCCTTCTCTCTCTTCCTCATTTCTCTATATAAGTTGCCACTTTTGGCCTGGTAATACATCCACATTTGGTATGCCAAAGCCCTGCTAAATTAAATACTAATTTTGACTTTGAATTAAAAAAATTAATATGGTTTTTAGTTATAAAATTATTTATTAAGTGTGTGAAGTAGTTCATGGTTGAATGACAAGTGATAGTTATCTCTCCTTGTGTTCATCTCACTCTTTCATGCTTTGTGTGAGTAATATTCCTTCTAGAAGGTCCCATGAAGTGTAAATGGTTGTTTTGTGTCTATTTAATTGTGAATAATACTATTATTTATATGATAAGACACATTATTAATCTATCTTTAGAAACACATTACATTCTACTTTCATGTTGAAACATTTTTGTTAGGAGAACCTTAGGTGTTGGGATCAATTTTGTGAATTGTCTTTCATAGTGAAAGTTCAAGTAGGCTTATGGATTTTATCTTGGTGTATCACCTATGTTATATTAGTGTTAATATCCTTCTATCCATTTTATTTAAAATCAAGTAGATCAGTGGTTAGTTTTACATGTTGTGTAAATGGAGCTAGCCCTTCAATTTAGAGATTCACCTCTCTAATAGGTCACCCAAAACCTTGAAGTGTTTCCATGTTACATCTAATTTTAGGAGGATGAAGTATCCCTCCTTAGGATAAAAATTTGATTGATAATAATACATATATTGATTATAAAGTATTATTAGTCAAAAAAAAATTATTAAATGTATCATGATCAATATCAAGATATAACAATGCTAATAGTTATGATACAAAGTTTAGAAATATGTAACCTGGTAATTAAAACCATGTATAGGGTGCCCCAAAATGGGTAGATGTTTCAAATGAATAAATAATGTATCTATTAATATTCCCATAAGTGGTAAATAATGACAAATATATATTGGTGTAGTGGACCTGAGTCTTGCAGCAATTTACAAGCACTCGATAATAACAAGTGAAGCATGTATGTATGATAAAACTAACTATAGTAAGCTAGGTATAATATGTAGCGTCTGGAAAATATAAGAGATGTAAACATGGTAATGTATACAATCTATAATTTTATATTTTATAAGTAAATATTTGAATGTTTTTTTTTTTTTTTACATATTATATTGTTTTTGTATTTTTTGGATATAAGCTATGTATAAGCAACATGAAAATTAAACTATATAAAAGGAGCAAGAAATAATGAAAGTAGGTACAAGAAGGGAGGAACAACACTAAATGATGAGTCTCGTGGGAGAATCACTATCAATGTGGCATGTGTCAAAAATAGTAATTATAATATATCATTCATTGTGATTTTTAATTTTTGTTTGAATGGTGTTATAGTATGAAATTGTGTATTATTCATCATCGAAATCATAACTCATAATTACTGATAATTTTTCCACCATTGGTCAAAGTTGCTTATGTGCAAGTTTTTAAGAAGAATAAATTCATGGATTAAAGGTCCAAAAATGTATTCAAAACATCATAAAATATTAATCATGCCAAAATCATGCTCAGTAATAACTCACAATTCCAAATTTTGATAGAGGTTTTTGTATTCCTCTAGCTAGCTATTTGTAAGATAGTGAATATAACTTTCAGATGCTGAGTACATGAAGGTGAAGAGGAGTTGGATAAAATATTATTATAATTATTTTTGGTCCTATATGAAATAAATACTCCATGTATTTTTTCTATGTTATAGTGGCTAAACTTTGTGAAAAATAGTTAAGAAGAATAGGTGGTCTAAAACCCTTCTTAAAACCTCATGGCTCGGTTTTACGCAATATGTTTGTATTTTTGAGTTATTTTTTGAAAAATAAAGTTAATTTGAGATAATATTATGAATATAATACCTTTATAAACCTTATTAAATTAAAATTTTATGGAAAATAATGGATAAATTCAAAGGTATAAGCATCAGGGTTTTAAGCAAGTAAGAGAGACAGTCATAAAAGTTAATTTTTGAGTGGTTTAAGTGATTGTTTGAGCACATAAAACTATTGTAATGATAATAATGGTTAATAAATATAATAATTAAAGTATAATATTGTATTTAATCCTCATAAAAATCAATAAAATGGAAAAAAACAAGCCTACAGGGATTCAAAAATGAAATTGGGCAAGCTAGTCAATGCCAAAAAATGCATATTTTGAGTTTTATTAAATGAAAACTCTTGAAATTTAACATGGAGATATTTTTTTATGTAATTAAATTTTTAATACTAATTAAATTTTTTTATTATACCTTATGAGATATAAACTTCCAATAAATAGGTATGATCATGAAGGGAATGAAGGTTTCTTCAATTTTTTGCTCACAAATGGAGTTGGAAACGAGTGTTTTAGGTCTTTCTAATGGCATAAATTGATTTTATATTGTGTATAATTAAATTAAAGGTATAAATAAATTATAATTAAATTAAAACAAATTAAAAATATGTTCATCTCATTAAAAAAACATCTCTAGGTCATCCCTAAGGCAACAAGTAGGCACTCTTTTGTGAATTTTTCTTAGGGAGTTTGGTGAATAGTTTTGGTGATTTTAAAAAATATATAGGTTTGAACCATTGATACCTATCCAAAAATAATAGGATGATAAATTTTTTATGTTTTTTAACTCATTTTATACCCCCCAATCCAAATCAAAGTTTCTTGAGAATAAGAGATTACATAAGAGCATAAAATGGTGTTTTTTAGAGTTATACATAGATTTTATAGCTAAATTTTTTTTTGAAGGTCTATGCCACCATATATATTATTTTAAAATCATATTTTTTCTCCTTATTTATTTTAATTATTAAATTACATCATTTTTTTGTCTCTCACAGTGTATTCAAGAAGCTTGTCAAAGTTGCACAAGATAGCCATATGGAAGAAGAACTAATTTAGAAGGCTAATTTGGTCATCATCAAGTGCATAAATATCAAGAATATTAAATTTATAATAAAAAATCTACATTATCTAATATATATAACTATTTCACCCCATTTTGGGGTAAATTTAGCAACTATAGGTCAACAACAAGAAGCCTTTAATTAGGCCTACAAAAGTGGAGTTCCAAAATATGCAAAGGTGAATAAGTGGAGTTTAAGTATTGGTTAATATTGGAGCCTTATTTTTAAGAAATATATCCCTTTAAAAAATTAAACATGCATCCCACTTATACTACACCCCCCTTTATGCTATTTTTAGAAGAGACATGAGGGCAAGCATGCATGCAAGTTAGCTCAAGTTAAACTCCAGGTGTGAAGTCAAGATAAGTTCAGTCAACTCAAGATGAAATTGAAGGTAAATAAAATATAAATTTAATATTAATTAAATACCAATATTATTTAAATAAATATCAAAAATAGTTAACTAAATAAGATCAAAAATTGCATGTAAAGTCACAGCAAGTTAACTCAAGTAATCAACATGCATGAAAAGCCTTGTGACTTTTAAAACATGCAAGAATAGCCTCCCTCTATTATACCACACCATATTACATGAAATAATTTTTAAAATAAAATTATATGTTGGATTTTATGTGGATTTGAAGTTGGAGTTTAATTTTGAGTTGAATTTTTAGTTGAAGCAAGAGTGAACCAGGACTTGTATGTGGACTCATATAGAGATTCTTGTCTTCTCTCTCCCTTCTTAATTATTATATTTACATAAATTTTTTAATGAATAGGAGGATATTATTCCTTTTTATTACTTAAAATATACCAAAATTTTGTACTACCTCACCTTTAAAGTAATAAAGAGCCGATTTTTTCCTCCATCTTCAAGGTGTTCATGAAGTGTGTTCTTAATTCATTGTTAGAACTTAATAAATGATTATTATTACTATGTTTATGTATAAATGTATCACATTTATTAATAAAATAAACATTATTTTAGGTCATATACAGTGTCTAATTATTATTTATACCTAATCTAGAAGTGAATTCAGCCATTGTTCATTCCTCCTAAGCTAATGTAGGTGTCTATCAAGACCTTTATGTGAAATAATTTTGCAAGAGTCATTATATGAATATGAAGTGAATGTTTTAAATTTATTTTTATTTCAAATTATTTAAATTATATGTATAATTGACTTTAATATTGGTGAATCACCCTGATTTTTAGTTTCCATTTCCATTTTCAATTTTATCATTGCACTTACTACTCTTTTTTTAGTCAAGAAAGCATAAAATTAGAGAGTTTATAGATAATTAGGTGAGTGTACAAAAGGGAAACATAAATTAATATGTATATTCTCTAAAAATAATTTTTTACACCTTGAATAGTTTCCATTTTATCAATGGAAGTGATAACAAAGCACACCTTCTTAGCGAGTGTATTTCTAAGTGATAACAATTTTTGGATTAGAATGTTGACAATTTTACCACCATTGGTCAAAGTTGCTTATGTGAAAGTTTTAAGTAAGAATAAATTAATGAAAAAAATGTAAAAAAAGGTATTAAAAACATCATAAAACATTCATCATGCCAAAATCATGCTAAGAAACAACTCACAAGTACAAATTTTGACAAAAGTTTCTTTTTTTCTTTTAGCTAGTTATTTGCAAGCTAGCGAAGGTAATTTTTAGATGGTTGGTATATGATTTATATCAAATGGTATTAGGAGTATTTTTGGGAACCTATATCTTAAATATTGAATACATGTTTTTTAGGTTATATTGGCTTAACTTTATGAGCAATCGTTAAGGAGAACAGGTGCTCTAAAACCCTTCTTAAAACCTCATGGCTCATTTTAAGTAGTATCTTTGCATTTTTGAATTATTTTTTGAATAATATATGTGGTATGAGATTTTATGGTGAATATAACACCTTTATACACATTCTTAAATCAAAATTTTATGGTAAATAATGGATAAAGGCAAAGGTACAAGTATGAGGGTTTTAAACAAGAAAGAGAGACAATCATAAAAGGTAATTTTTGAGTGGTTTAAATGATTATTTGGGAACAAAAAAATTATTTTATTGATAATAAGGATTAATAAATTTAATAATTTAAAAATAATTATGTATTTAGGCCTCATAAAATTCAATAAAATAATAAAATAGAGACCTATAGGCATTCAAAAATAAAATTGGGCAAGCTAGTCAACACCCAACAATGCTCCTTCTCGAGTTGAGCCCTTATGTGACCCAACTTGGAAGGAAAATTATGAAATTTTTAGTGTTATACATGTGGGAGTATTCATATTATTAATTAAAAAAATTAAAGGACATGACAATCATATCTCTGTCTCTTTTTCTAGCAACTGGAGAAATAGGGTTGTCATCTATAAAGGTAAGATCTTCTCCATCACTGAAGATCTCATTGCTTCTATCACCAATCTAATCAAGTATGGTTTAATTTTTTATATAAATAAATTTAATAATGTTTTATAAGATAAAAAACTTCTTGAGGGCTCCATGTTTGATGCTTTGAATTTTATTAAAGATGGTATTATCTATTCCTCTCTCCCTAATCCTTTTGATGAAATGGCTACTATGCTAGTGAGATATGTGACCTTGGAGGGTAGGTAAAACACTCTACCTATTCACCATATTTTTCTTTAAAACCACTTCCATAAGGGTCCTAGGTTTACTCTCCCTTATTATAATTTTTATTTTATGGAATCCTCTATTTTGGATTTTTAGTCTCATAAGCATGCCCTACCTCTTCATGAAGGAGTTATCCTTCTTTTGCATCAACACTATCATATTGTCTAAGATAAAATTATATATCACCCTATTACTCCCCCTCCCCTAACTAAAATTCATACCTAGAGGAGGTTTAATACCAATAATTATATTGCCTCACCTCCTCCTTCCCTAAAGATGGTGCTTAGAAGCAGTGATAAAGGTAAGGCTTCGATTTCTAGTTCACTCAAGAAAAAAGAAATTGACAGTGTTGAGAGTCTCCTTGATATGGGTGATGATATTGGAGGTTATAATACTTCTCATCCAAAATAACTTGATATCAAATCCCAAGTTATGCAGCTAGAAGATAGGACCAAGGAGTTTAGAAAGGATTTTATACAACTCAAAAAAAATGTTGATAAGGGTGAAAAGTAGGTGGATAATCTCTCCCTTTCTGGGACTAAGATTGAAGATATTTAAAAAATATTGAAATACTTGGAAGACACTATAAATCATGTTAAAGGTATGAAAAATGACCATTTGACCATGCAATAGACCATTTAGGAGTTTCTGGAGTTCCAAGTCAGGCAAGTTTGCACCCTCAATAACTTGCATCTAGGATTGTGGAAGGGTGGTGCTAAGAAAACTAATGCCCTTACCATAATTGAAATAATATACCCTTATCAAAAAAATACCATAAATGTTTTTAATGCTTTGGAGAGGCTCAATAATAGTTTTATTAAGTTCAACAAGTGAAGTTTTCCTTTTTGTGATGTTGTGATGTAGTTGTTTTGCATTCTTGGTGTTGCTTTCTATTAGGGTTATCCTTGTTGTTGTTCTTTCTTTTTATTTTTATTTTTTTCCTATATATGGGTGTTGTCTAGCTTTCCTTTTTGAATTATCCTCCATTCTATCTAGCTTTTGACCCTTTTTGTATTAGGTATGGTCCTTTTCAAAACCATTTTTCAATAATAAAAAACACCCAAAAGTGCATATTTTGAGTTTTATTAAATGAAAATTTTTGAAACTTGATATTTTTTATGTCCTTTAATGTTTAAAAAAATTACGGTCTTTAATACACTTTAGGAGAGATAAAATTTCAATATACAGGTTTGATCATGAAGGGAATGAAGGTTTCTTCAAATTTTTGCTCAAAAATGGAATTGGAAATGGGTGTTTCAGGTCCTTAAAATGGAAAAATTTGATTTGAAAGTATGTATAATTAATTTAAATATATAAATAAATTATCATGAAAATAAAACCATTTTAAAATAAGCTCAGCTCATTAGAAAACATCTCCAAGTCATCCTCAGGGCAGTAAGTAGGCACTTTTTTGTGAATTTTTCTTAGGGAGTTTGGTAAATATTTTTGGATATTTTCAAACTTTTCCAATTATAAACCATTGATACATATACAAAAAATATATTAGGATTGTTTTTTTATGAATTTAACTCATTTTATACCCCCCCCCCCAATCCAAATCATGGTTTCTTGAGAATAAGAGAACTAATGAGATCATAAAATGGTGTTTTTTAGAGTTGTACTTGGAGTTTGAAGCTAAAATTTTATTTTAAGGTATATGAAACCATGGTGATTATTTAAAAATCATATTTTTTCTCATTATATATTATAATTATTATTATCCATCAAGTTTATGGATCTCACAGTGTATTTAAAAAGCTTGTTAAAATTGCATAAGATAGCCATATGGAAGAAGAACCAGTTTGGAAGGCTACTTTGGTCATCATAAAGTGTTTAATTATAAATAATATTCAATATATAATTAAAAATATAAATTATCCCATCTCTCTAACTATTTATTCCTAGTTTTGGATAAATCTAGTAACTATAAGTCAACAATAAGAAGTCTTCAATTAATCCTACAAAAGTGGAGTTCTAAAATATGCAAAGGTGAATAAGTGGAGTTTAAGTTTTTTTTATTATTAGATACATATTTTTAGGAAAGATATAAATTTAAAAATGAAACATGTATACCAATTATACTACACCCCCTGCCTCATTTTCACTATTTTTAGAAGAGACATGAAACCAAGTATGCATGCAAGATAGCTCAAGTTAAACTCTAGGTGTGAAGTCAAGATAAGTTTAGTTAACTCAAGATGAAAATTAAGTTAACTAAATTATAAATTTAATATTAATTCAATACCAATAATATTTAATTAAAGATAAAAAAGAGTTAACTAAATAAGATCAAAATTTACATGCAAGATCACAATAAGTTAACTCAAGATTCAAGATGCATGAAGAGCCCTATGACTTTTCAAAAATGAAAAAATAGCATCCCTCTCTTATACCACACCATATTCCATGAAATAATTTTTAAAATAAAATGATACATTTTATTTTAGGTGTAATTAAAAGTGTATTTTAAGGTGGAGTTTAATTTTGAGTTGAATTTTTAGTTGAAGCAGGAGTGAACTAGGACTTGCATGTGGACTCATATGGAGCTTCTTGTCTTCTCTCTCTTCTTAATTTATATATTTACATAAATTTTTTAATTAATAAGATTATATTATCCATTTTTATTAATAAATATCTAATTTTTTTCTCCATCTTCAAGTTGTTCATGAAGTGTGTTCTTAATTTATTAATAGAACTTAATGAATGATTGTTTTTCATATATTTATCTCTAAATATCTCACCTCTATGAATAAAATTAACATTATTTCAAGTCATATAAAGTGTATAAGTCTGATTTATACCTAATATTGAAGTTAATTTCACTATATTTCATTCCTCCCATGCTAATAAAGAAAGGCAAAGGTACAAGCATCAGAGTTTTAAGCAAGCAAGACAAACAGTCATAAAAGGCAATTTTTGAGTGGTATAAGTGATTTTTAAGAACATAAAATTATTTAAATAAAAATAATAATTATTAAAATTCATAATTAAAAATTAATTAGATATTTAATCCTCATAAAACTCAATAAAATGGCAAAATAGAGACCTATAAGAGTTTAGAATGAAATTGGGCAAGCTAGTCAACACCAAAAAGTGCATATTTTGAGTTTTATTTAATAAAAAACTATTTAAATTTGACATGGTGATATTTTTTATGTTTTTTAATGTTTAAAATTATTTTAAATTTTTTAATATACCTAAGGATAGATAAAATTCCAATATACAGGTCTAATCATGAAAGAAATGAAGGTTTCTTTACTTTTTTGCTCACAAATGAAGTTAGAAATGGGTGTTCCAAGTTATTAAATTATATAAAAGTGATTTGAGAGTGTTTATAATTAATTTTATGTTATAAATAAATTATAATTAAATTAAAATAAATTAAAAATAGACTCATCTCATTGAAAAACATCTCTAGGTCATCCCTAGGGCAACAAGCAAACACTTTTTTGTGAATTTTTATTTCGGAGTTTGGTGAAGAGTTTTAAATATTTTTAAAAAAATTATATTTATAAAAAAATTTATAAATATAAAAAAATCATATAATTATTGTTTTTTCATTCATGTAACTCATTTTAGACCCCATAATCCAAATCAGGGTTTCTTGAGAATAAGAGAGCACATGAGAGCATAAAATGGTGTTTTTTGGAGTTGTACATAGAGTTTAGAGATTAATTTTTTTTAAGTTTTGTTAAACCATTTTTATTATGTTAAAACCAATATTTTTAATCCTTATATATTTTAATTCTTAATATCCATCAAGTTTTTAGATCTCACATTACATTGAAGAAGCTTGTCAAAGTTGTACAAAATAAGAATATAGAAGAAGAACCAGCTTGGAAGGTTGTTTTGGTCATCATCAAGTGCATAATTATAAATAATATTAAATTTATAACTCAAAATAAACATTATCCCCTCTAACTATGACTCCCTATTTTGGGCTAAATTTAGAAACTATAGTTCAACAAGAAGTTTTCTATTATCCCTATAAAAATGTAGTTCCAAAAAATGCAAAGGTGAATAAGTCAATTTTAAGTATTGGTAAATATTGGAGACCTATTTTTAGGAAATATATACCTTTAAAAAGGAAATAATAATACCACTTATACTACTCCTCCCTTTGGGCTATTTTTAGAAGAGACATGAGGCCAAGCATACATGTAAGTTGCATGCAAGATAGCTCAAGTTAAACTCTATGTGTGAAGTAGAGATAAGTTCAGTCAACTCAAGATGAAAGTGAAGGTAAATAAAGTAAAAAATTAATATGTATGAAATACCAATAGGATTTAACTAAATAATAAAAATATTTAATTTAATAAGATCAAAAGTTGTATGCAAAATCATAGCAAGTTAACTCAAGATTCAACATGCATGAAGAGCCCTTTGACTTTTCAAAAATACAAGAATAGCATCCCTCTCTCCTACCACACCAAATTCCATGAAATATTGTTTAAAATAAAATTATACATTATATTTTAGGTTCATTTAAAAGTGGATTTTAAGTTGGAGTTGAATTTTAAGTTAAATCAAGAGTGAACTAGGACTTATATGTGGACTCATATATAAGTTCTTATCTTCTCTCTCTCTTACTAATTTCTATATGTAAATTTATTTTTGAATGAATAGTAGGATATTATGCCTTTTTATTACTGAAACTCTACCAAAATTTTTTACTACATCAACCTTGAAGCAATAAAGAGATGAATTTTTCCTCTATCTTTAAGTTATTCTTGAAATGTGTTCTTAATTCATTGATAGAACTTAATGAATAATTATTTTTCCTATGTTTGTCTGAATATCTCACCTTTTATGTAGAAAATTAACATTATTTTAGGGCATATAAACTTTCTAAGTCTTATTTTTACCTAATATGGAAGTAAATTCAAACATTAATCATTCTTCCCAAGCTAGTGTAGGTGTATGTCAAGATCTATGTGGGAAATACTTTTACTAGATTCATTGTATGAAAATGAAGTGAATGTATATTAGTTATTTAAATTAAAAAGTGTGTAAATTATAGGTATAATATATTTTTATATTGGTTAATCACTCCAAATTTTAATTTTCATTTCTATTTTCAGTTTTAGCATTATTCCTTCTACCCTTTTCCTAGTCAAGAAAGAACAAAATTAGAGAGTTTAGAGATAAGTAGGTGAGTATACCAAAGGGAAATAGCCCTTAATCTAGATATTATTTAAAAATAAGGTCCCATACCTTGGATATTTTCTATTATATCAATATAAGAACAAAGCACACGTTCTTAGCAAGGTGCACTTCTGAGTGATAACAATAACCTAGAATGCTAGAGGGAATTACCTCATCTATAGATTTGACCTTTTTAAATTGTAATTTGGAATATTTATTTTGATTTTAACCTTTAAAATTGTGATTATTTTATACATATGGTGTTTCAAAGGCTCTTTTTCTATAAAGCATTTTTTAAATGTTTGTTAGCTTAACATGATTTTGACTTTGCAACTTAAGTTCTTGCTCTTATTATAACATTTTTTGTGTATCTAGATGTTTTACCTTGGTAAAATATATCTATGAATGATTTTAATTGGGATGTTTAATAAATCCCAAACCTTGTTGACTAACATTATCAAATTATAGAAAAGGAGAAGTGATGCCTTGGTCCTACTTGCCCAAACCTTGACCATGATAATCAAACTATTGTACATATTTTTTACCAAAACCATACTAATTTGAAAATTTAGCCTCATTTCAGATAGGTATATTTATATCTTACTTTCTTTACGTATTAATTTTACACTATTTCTTAATTTGATTGTTCTTTGTGAACCTTTTATTATTCTTAGTTATGCTTTGGTAACCACTTTTATACTATTTCTAAAGTTGACCCTTTTTGAATTAGTAGATGTGAAATTATATATTATTTAGATGATGTATCATTTTTATATTCCTATTTATCCATTGTCTATTATATTTTCCTTTCCAATTCTAAACATGAATCAGTGTGGTGTTCATGTGTTCTATTATATGCACAATAATATATGGATCTCCTCACTAGGTGTAGAGGAGGTAGGTTGATCAACTTAGCTTTACTAATTTCCCTTAGTATCTCACTTAAACTCTTATTTTAACCTTGAAATATTTTTTAAATTTTCATAATATATTCATTGTGTTTTAATTTAATATTTGTATATGAAATATTGTTAGGCATAAATTTGATAGGTGTAGATGCATATACATGGTTTACACTAGCATATTCTAAAGAAAGTGTAAATGTAATATGATTTACCAATAATGTGACCTTTTCACTTAATAATTATTTGTGATTCTATAATTTTGATATTATCTTGCTCATATTGATAATTTGATCCCTTGAAGTCGCACAAATGCAAACCCTAGGTATGTCTGATTGAACATGTAGGCACATATCCTATATGGGAAAGGTGTAGATAGGTTGAGTATGGGAATGAATAATAATATTATAGGTTAATTCATCTTGTGTAGGAGTGATATAATGGAATTAGTTAGAGGGAAATAATTTATCACCCTCATGGAGATGAGGAGGATAAGGATATTCTTTCAAGTGCATAAGATATGACATTGAAACTTGAAACATAGTTATTAGCTTATGTAATAGATCCTCTATGTATGTAAGGGTTTGTTTCTTAGTTTAATTCCACATAAGAAAATGATAACATGATAGGAATATAATGAAATATGACATACATTACAATTGATATAAATCATCATCTATACATGTGCTTATCTTTTTTGTTTTCATTCTGAATTAGAAGAAATAAGCATTTAAATGAAAGTATTAAACTTTACAACAAAAAGTAATAAACTTATTTTTTTATTATTATCATGATTATATCAAAAAATTAATAGAAGATATATGGATCTAAAATTTGATTATGGATCTTAGAATGCTAGAAACATAAACCCTAAGGTTATATAGGGTTAGTATTTATGCAATATTCTAAGTCAGGTTCACCAAATGTTTTAACTTTTTTAGGACTTCCTAAATGTAAATCCTATATTTTTTAAAGCACTAAGTATACTAAATTGGGGTAATAATATGTAATAAATATATCTACTAATTTATTATAAAATTGACTAACTTTGACCTTTATAAAAATAGTAATAAATAGTACAGGTAATAATTTAGCTAGAAAATGACCAAAATAGATGATCTAGAGGCTAAAAACTGAGGCAAAGGCTATTCTAAGTGTTACAAATAGGATCCTATTATTATAACCCCTTCTAGATAGTAGCTTTCTAATTAGATAGTAGTACCCTCATTATAAATGTATTAGTAGTGTCCCTATATTGGTGGTAGTGTCCTTTATATAGGACTATCCTAAGTTTTTAGGTGCATCTATGTCTAGATATGTGAGGTTTATTCCTACATGAAAGAGTTTTGAAACCCTATATATTACCTATTCTGATTAAATTTATGATCAAACCTTAATATTCCATGTTACCAAGGCATCTATTTGATACAATCTAAAAAGTGTGTTTATTAGTAGGGTAGGTTAGACATCCTCAACACCCAATTGTGATGAGAGTTTCTTATATACCTAAACTCTAAAGATGGATCAAGCCTAATGTAGTTGTCCACACCTAAGTGTTGTTTTAAGTGTAGGTGAATCTAGTACGATAGTTGAATTGAGTGTTTTGAATGTGCTTAAGATTGGAAATCTAGGTAATTTGAGCTTAGGAATGTTGTAGATGGTAGTATGTATAAGTAGGGTATAATAGGGATTGATAAACTTTATTATGCATAACTTATTCTGAGTTTGAATGTGCATTTTGTATCTAATTTCCATCTAGTGGTTAAAGGGATAAAATTCATGTATTTATACTATTTTTATGCTTGTGTGGGTGTTAAAAGAGGTCTAGGCTAACTCTAGGAGGTTTTATATTTGAAAAAATATATATGTTTGTGAAAAAGATAGGGAAAGCACATTAGCACCATTTAGCACACTAGTTCCATGTGACACTACTTTCCTTATTATGACACTAGTTTTCAAGTGGTATAACACTGGACACAAAGGGTCAAAATGAAATAATAAAGCTTTGGGAATACTTTATGGATGACTAAGGATGCCTATGGCCCACATGAAGGTTGGATAAGTGTGATAATAGGATAGGTCTAGGGCTAAGCTATGAAAAGGTAGTCTCAAGTTGCACTCTTATCACTTAAATACCATGTTGGCTATTTTGGCCCACGTACCAAGCTTCTTGCCTAGATAGAAAAGGTGAGTTGAATCCCAGATGGATCAAAGATCAAGTGGCTTAGAAATGGGTCTAGAAATGAAAATGAAGGGTCTGAGTAGGTTCTCAAATGTTTATAGCATTTAGCATCATGAACCAGGTTGCATAAGGGATGATTAAAAGATGAATTTGCCAAATTTGAAGGGCTAGACCATCACCAGGACATCATGTAGAAATGAGTAGAATAACTTATTTGAGCATTTTTTATCTTCACTCAGAAAGCCCCTACAAGCTAAAGGATTGCAGTGTCATAGATATCTTCATTCCTATATCATATTTTACAAATTTAATGCCTTGGTGAGTTCTCTATCTCAAGTTATAAGCATTCAAGGTTAAACCTGTAGAATGGAATGGGCATATAGACATGAAATTTAGACACAAAAAATAACCATTGGGGTTCAAGGATTGATGGTCATATGAATGTCAATGATGGGAGAACAGACATCAAAATTAGACATGGAAAATAACCATTTGGTTTTAAAGATCTTAATGATGTCATGTAGACATATAATACATTCACATAGACATCAAATACTAGCACTTGGATGTTAATTTTAAGCTTGTGAGTTAGTAATTTGGGTTCAAATGGTGCGTTTAAGAAAATCTAAGGGCTCACATTCAATCATACACCTTGATCCAATAGTGTTATCTCAATTCAACATGTCAAATGATCTTAGATGGTAGGATATCAATGGACCACCTTAATTTATACTAAGAAGATCTAATGGTATGAGCGAAAGTCAATAAGTCAATATATAACAATAAGGATCTATGGGACTAATAATAATAGAGAAAGCTAAGCATAATTTGATTGGTTCAAGTTGATTTTCACTGAATAAAGTCAAGCCAAAGAGCATTTTTGAACTGAAAGCAAGTAATTCATGCAAAGGGTCATCTCATTACCATTAGAGCTCATTTGAACATCATGGAGTGGACATAGTATTACAATCAATTTAAAAGACAATAAAGGACCACCATCAAAGTTTAATATGGACTTCTAGTTTGACTTTTTATATCTTGTAAGGTTCATTCTACAACTATGTTTTCCATTCTTAAAAGAAATATCCATGTATATGGTGAACTCTTGGTTCCTACAAAGGTATAATGGGTCTTTTTAGACCTAATGGGATTCTAGGTCTATAGGTCTACATTGACATAATGACTATATAAAAAACAAAAATCTTAGATTGGTTTTCCGTCCATAAGATGGACTTATGATCCAAATATGGAGATGGAGTAGATATGTGATTAATGGAAAGGGTCTTATCTATCAACATGGCTCTATCATCGATAAAATAGGTACTAACCACCGTTCATGACATGGAACTATCAGTTTCAAGATTCAAGGATTTGATCCTCATGAATAAGTCAAGTGGGCTTAGAGTCCCAAGATGGAGAAATGATGGTTAGAAAAGTATTTGGGGCATTTATTACACTTAAAAATATGTGTCTTCATGATAAATAAACCCTTGAAATCTAGTGGGATCTCTCAGCCAATGAAAGGAGCTTGAGGACTATTAGAATAAAAGGGGGTTAGCTTATTGATAAGGATTAATCCTGATTGGAGAAAGGCATGCATAAAGGAATAGAATCAATAAAATACTACCTCACTTATTGATCATTATTTCTCTTTCTCTACTCTCTAACACATGTTTCCATCTCTCTCTTTCCTTTTCTACTATATATAGAGGCTTTGGAGCCTAAAAATGATCCTTTTATTCCCTCTATTGGGCATAACTAGACTCTACCAAGATTGAGCTTGTAACCTCTTGAGATGAATACAAGACTATTTTCAATTTTCATTATTCTAGTATAGTGTGTACATGTTAGTTTAATTTGCATATGTGGTATAAATCTCTCCCTTGTCATGCCTTGATCTCACCTAGTTACTAGCTAATATTGTTATGCAGGTCATGTTTAGTGTTTAAATATCTTTTGATTAAGGCTCACATATGGATACATTTACTAGTTAGTGTCTTTCATTATAATTCTCCATCACTTTCCTTAGATTTTGACCATTTGGTGAACCTCTGCATGAAATATTGATGCATGACAGATACTTGGAGTCCTAGATCTAGTCTTTTGCTTGTCTCATGAGTGTTTAATAGGATCTCAAATAGATTGGATCAACCATATTTTAGTTGCATCACCATTTTTAGCTTAGGTTTCCCTTTTAATTTATATCTCTCTTTCTTTTCCCTAGTCATTAGTGGTTTTTCGTAGTGTATGATGTATCTAAGGAGCTAGCCTCATTAAATTTTCTAGAGGTCTAACCCCATTATAGGATACACACAACCTAGGGCTATTCCCATGTTGAGCTATATTTGGGTATATGATGTGAGCAATCCCTTGCAGAACTAAGGTGAAATCTATATGTCTAATAGTTTTGGCATGCCTGGTGGGACAAAAGGTCCAAAAGAGTGGGAAGATCTTAGTGTGTCTTTCCTCTAATCATATTTTGGAATCAAGCAATTTATCACCAATGGTGACTCTGAGTCAAAAAATTTAGTCATGAGCAAACTAGGTATGTCATAGTGCAATTTTTAGTTAGTTTTTTACATCTCATTTGACATATAATGTTAATATGGACAACTATGGTTAATACCCCTATTATCCACCTCCTTATCAATAGTCCCAATATAATCCTCATGATCCATAAGACTCTTATCACTCCTTCCAGGATCTGTATCAACATTGTGATGAGTATGATCAACCACATTATGATCCCCATTAGTAGTATGAGTACCTATATTAGTCATGCATGCAAGAGTATTGCCTTGATCCTCCTTATGAATAGGAAGCCCATCATAATATTTCTCCTTACTAGCCTTATCATGTGCCATCCATACCAAAACTTAAGTAAACTTTAGTAATCCTTGAAAATCATGCATTAGAATTATACTCCCAAAAGTATTATGGCCAATATGTCCCTACTCACCAGATATATCATGTGAGGGAGTCATTTCAACAAGTGAAAAAATAATGGGCACCTTTTGAGAGAGAAAATTGGAACAATCTCATAGGTGAGATGATGATTGTAAGTCATTACATTCAAAGCATTGAAGATAAGCTAAAATCTCTTGAGGAATAACAAGTCCAACCTCACCAACCTTATGTGTCTTCATATATACAACCTCATCCTTCATATAGGCCACCCATCCTTCCCTAAGATACCATTCCAAGTTCTTCATGTGTTCCTCAGACCTTCCCTTCTTGTAAATCTATCCAAAAAAGTTTTCAAAGAAAGAAGGAGATTATTGTGTAATATCTTGCTATTGATATCCAAGACTCCATCCTTCCTCAGGAACCTCATAAGAAGTCCTTCAAGGTTCCAAGCTAGAATCAATTGGTGAAGTCATGGGGTAGGAAAAGTGAGATGAGATCCTAGGTTAAAGAAAAATATGAAACTATGCATGTCTCTCCCACCCCTCCTCAAGAGTCCTCTTGTGTTCCCTATTATGAATCCACTAGCCACCTTAAAGAAAAGCTATTCTAAGAAACTATAGAGAGTAAAATCAAAGAGTTGGAGCTAAAGACAAGGAAGGAGGAAGAGAAATATAATTAAAATCTTAAATAATAACCTCTATCTTTTCCATCTTGAAACCAAATCATGTAGTCAATAAAATCCAAACCATTCAATCCCCACCCTTCCCTCCTCAAGAGTCTAGGTCATTTATATTGTATAAATCCATTTAGAGTGGTATGCAAAAGGAGGAAGTGGTGGGTATGGAATTCAAGATCGAGTAGGAGATTATCTAGACTCCAGTCCTTTCCCCTCAAAATCCTAGAGCCTTTCCTTCATGGAGAGCCATTCAAGAAGTAAATCAATAGAGAGATGAGGTGAAGGTGATCCAAGAAGAGTAGTTCCATGAGAAAAATTAGGTACCTATGGTAACTTATTTGGACCTCTCTCATATTACAAAATATATTTAAGGTTCTATTATGCCACTCTATAAGAAAGATCCTCTCTTGTGTGAGGCAAATTAAGAAGATGCATCTAAGGAGATATAAAATAATGATGACTTTAGTGACCAAGAAGAGGAAATCATTATTAGAACACCACCTGGTAAAAGTGAGAATGTTTTATCCTTTCATAATGCCAAAGAAGATGAGTTTTAGGAAAAATTCCAAGTTAGATATAATATCTAATAGGAAAAAGTCTCATATGTGCATCAAGAGGTTGTTTCTCAATAAACTCTTGATCACATATCAGTTATCCAAAATCAAGAGTTTTCTCAAGATCTTGTAGTATCTGATATATATCAAGTACAAAATAATCTTTCTTTGGAAGGTAGCCATGAAGACAACTCACACAAAACCACTATTGAGATAGAGATTATTCTTGAACAAGAAGACCATTAGCAATAGGTTTACCATGATTTCATGAGTGAGATGGATGAACTTAAGATGGTAGACTTGGATGATGAGATAGTATAGTAGTTTGAATCTTCATCTAAGGATTACATTAATGTTTTAGAGCTTTAGGAAGATAGTGTTACTTTGGGGATGCCAAAGTAGAATGAGAAGGTTGGTCTTGATTTGAGATAACCCCATGAGGGATTAGTAAAAATGGAAGTCATGGATGAGTTTGAGATATCTCTTATTGAAAAGGATCAAAATATCCTTCAAATTGATCTTATCTAGTTTGATCAAAGTGAAGAATAAAAGGGTGATAGGTAGCTATAAATGAAGATTTTACAATAAATTAAATATCTTTTCCAAATTGAGGGTCATGTATTTGAGAAGGTAGACAAATATTTTCCCATGAAGGACAATAAAAAAATTGGGAAGAATATGTATAACTCTTTGATGAGATTGAAAACTTGTAGCTGAAGAGGAACCCAATCTTATTGAGAGCACCATGGAAACCAATAAGGTATGCCTTGTTGAACCACAATTTGAGGTCATGGTTGAGGAGCCATATGAGTAAATTGAGACTATCTGGATGCACATAACTAATCTATTTGGAGTTGTTTGGTTCTCATTACACATCATGCTAATGAAGTTAGCAAATACAATAAATAAAAAAGAGGCATCACGGCCAAAGTTTTAAAATATACATGCCTCATTCAACCCCTCATCCCATGATGTAGGTGAATTTTCAAGATTTCATTTTGATCCAAGAGGAAAGGTATATATATTTTTAAGTGATACATAATTAGATCAATTTGGATAGATTCTTGTAAGTGTTATTCTGGCACATTTGTTTGTTGTCCCTATTTTTTTCTAGGTTAGTTTCCTTTCAATAAGTGACTTGGGCACTCTATTTTATTTTTCTCATCTTTTTGGTCCTCATTTGTTTCAAGAGAGGCTAGATCAAGATTGGTAGCCAATTCTAACTCCAGATCAATATGTTGAACCAGAGAGTAGACTCCATCCCAATAGACTATTCAAAGTAGCTAATGTCTAGGTTTTTGAGCATAGAAGGTATGTTTCCCTATGAATCACCAAAAATTTTGGCCATTTTCACCCACATACCAAGGTTCTTACCTTGATATAAAAGGCAAGTTGAGTCCCTAATGGAGCAAAGATCAAGTCACTTAGAAATGGGTCTAGAAATGCAAATGGAGGGTTCAAGTGGGTTATCACAAGTTTCAAACATTCAAGAGCATGAACCAAGTTATAAAAGTCTTATTAATTAATCATAAATTTGAAGGGATGATCAAAGTATGAATTTAGAGAGTTTGAATGGCTAGACCGTCATCAGGACATAATGCAAAAATGAGCAAACCAGCTTATTTGAGAATTTTTTATCTTCACTTAGGAAGCCCCTATGAGCTAAAGGATTGAAGTATCATGGAGATCTTTGTACCTAGATCATATCCTAAAAATATAATGCCTTGGAGATTTATCTAGTTCAAGTTAGAAGCATTCAAATTTAAACTTGTAGAATAAAATGGGTGTGTGGATGTCAAATTTAGACATGACAAATAACCATTAAGGTTCAAGGATTGACGATCACATTGATGTTGATGATAGTCATGAGAACATAAAATTATGGGTGCGTGGATGTCAAATTTATACATGAAAAATAACTATTGGGGTTCAAAAATCTTAATGATGGTCATGCATACATTAAATATATTCATGCAAACATCAAATATGGGCATGTGGACATCAATTTTAAGTAAGTGAGTTATCCATTTGGGTTCAAATGGTGGGTCTAATAAAATTTGAGGTCTTATGTTCAATTATACACCTTGATTTAATGGTACGAGCTCAATTCAATGTGTCAAAAGATCTTAGATGGAAAGAGATCGATGGACTATGTTCATTCATACCACGAAGATCAGATAGCATGAGTGAAAGTCAAGAAGTTAATATCTAACAAAAAGGATATGTGGGACCAATAAGGATAGAGATAGTTAAGCATACTTTTATTGGTTTGAGTCAGTTTTTGATGAACAAAGTTGAGCCGAGTAGTTTTCAACTAGAAGCAAGAAATTCTTACAAAGGGTCATCCCATCACCATTAGAGCTCATTTAAACATCATGGAGTAGACATAGTAATACAAAGTTAGGATAAAATACAATAAATGATCACCATCAAAGCTTAATATGGACTTTTAATTCAACTTTTTATAGCTTATAGGATTCATTCTGAGTCTATGTTTACCATTCTTAAAAGAAAGATCTATGTATATGGTGAATTCTTTATTCTTGTAAAGATAGAATGGGTCTTTTTATACCTAATGGGAATTCATAATGAGGCTATGCAATCTATAAGTATACATTGACATAATGACTAATGAAAATTGATAATCATATATTGGTTTTCCATCTATAGGATGGACCTATGATCTGGATATAGAGATGGAGAAAATATGTGGTTAATGTAAAGGGTCCAATCTATCAATGTGACTCTATCATCAAAAAAATAGGTACTAACCACCATTCATGGCATGACACTATCAATTTCAAGATTTGAGGATTTGATCCTCATAAGCAAGTCAAGTGGACTTAGAGTCCCAAGATGGAGAAATGATGGTTAGAAAAGTAGTTGGGGCATTGATTTTTCTCAAATAGACTTATCATCATGCTAAAAAAACCCTTGTTTTCTAGTGGGTTCTCATATCCAATGAAAGGATCTTGAGGACTATTAGAATAAAAAGATGTTAGCTTGTTAATAAGGTTTAATCTTGATTGGAGAAAGGCATGCATAAAGGAAACGAATCAATGAATTGCCACCTCACTTCTTGATCATGATGTATATTTCTCCACTCTCTAATGCATGTTCCCATCTCTCTCTTTCCATTTCTAATATATATAGAGGCTTTGGAGCATGTAAAATGATCCCTTTATTCCTTCTCTTGGGTATGACTAGACTCTACCAAGATTGAGCTTATAATCTCTTGAGATGAAGACAAGACTGTTTTCAATTTTCATTATTTTAGTATAGTGTGTATATGTTAGTTTGATTTACATATGTGGTATAAATCTATCCCTTGTCAAGTCTTGATCTCACCTAGTTACTAGTTGATCTTGTTATGCAAGACATGTTTAGTGTTTAAATATATTTTGATTAAGGCTCGCATGTGTATACATTGACTAGTTCGTGTATTGAATTAGACCTCTCCATCACTTCCCTTAGATTTTGATCATTTGGTGAACCTCTACATGACATACTGATACATGATAAATACTTGGAGTCCTATATCTAGTCTTTTTCTTGTCTTATTAGTGTTTAATATGATCTCAAATAGAGTGGATCAACCATCTTTTAAGTGCACCACCATTATTGGCTTAGGTTTCCCTTTTAATTTATCTCTCTCTCCTTTTTCCCTAGTCATTAGTGGGTTTTAGTAGTGTAAATGAGCTAAAATGATGCATCTAAGGAGCTAGACTCATTAAAAATCCTATAATTTTGAACCCATTATAGGATACCCACAGCCTAGGGCTAGTCCCATGTTGAACTAGATTTGGGCAGAGAACCTGAACAATCCCTTGCCCAGATAGGGTGCAATTTAGATCTCTAACATAGAATTTTTAGGTGCTTACAAATCCCAATGAGACCATTAGTAATTTTAATGCCTATTTCTATAATATGTATAGTTGAGTCACCAATCTTTACAAGTTGGATGCTCAGCTATTATTAGATATGTATATGAATGCATTAGACCCATGGATTGTTATGTTCTTAATGTGAGACCCTATGGTGATAGCTTTAACTTTAGAATATTATAAATCTATCAAGGATAATAGGTAACTCAATCCAAAAGTCTAGATGAAGGATCCCATCCCTAATATGTTATGTAACATATCAGCCTTAAACCTCATTTCTAGTGAAAATTAAAATGTTTCTACACCTCAACCATTAATAATAATTAATGTGATTCCTATTTAACCCTAATTTGGATGTGGTTCTTACTTGGGTAGTTAGGGTTAATAACATAACAATACAATAGGTTAATTAATGTGTTAATCTTATATGTATACCATATGTTGAATTTATTAAACTGAGATAAGCTATAAATGGAAAGTAAAACTATGATAGATATATAAATGACATAAACTAAGGTACTTAGTTGGATTTGATGTTAATGAAGTTTTGGACCTAGTACACACTAAAATTAGGTAGGAAGATAGTTTTATAACAATTTTTAGATCATAGATGAGGTGCCTCTAGATCTCTAGATAGTTGCATCAACCCTAGATGGTTATGTCGATGCTACTAACTAGGTTTGATGTTTATGTCTTGTATGGAATATTTTATAAAATAATATGTGACCAATTGGATTCATCTATGCTTGGCTTCACCTTTTCTCTATTGTATTCAAATATGGTCATGGACTATCATTCATGGTGAAATTGTAAAACCCTAACTTTCCATATTTAATATGAACTTGGTAGAAAGTGGGTTAGTGGGCATACAATGTTAAGATAACCTATAATTAACCCATCATCAAAGGGTGATACCTACATATCTAATAATCCAAAAGAGGGTAACAAACTCATATAGTTCTCCCTTATGTTTTGGCTTATGTGTGAATCATGCAATGTGTGTAAAGTAAGTACTATAGTCACCTAGATAGTTGCTTGACCTTATGGTTTCTCATTTAGTACTTTAGACCTATGATTAGGTTTTTCCTTTGACTTATATCATAATAGGGTATAATATGAAATATTTTGATAAATTGAGTGCTTCTTGAATGCTCTTTTGGTCTAATTGTTAGGTCAGTAATGAATTAGGGTTGATATTATATGTATACCAATATTATTAGGATATAACTCACATAAAAGCACTTAGGTCAACCATTATAATATATTTCATTTACAAATTAGATGAATTTATAGCACTACACACTTTCATCAAGGTAGGATAGTAATGTTGATGCTACTATCTATTCTATACATTAGTGTTTAGGGAAAAGAAAATAGGCACAGGATCAAAACTTACATAGGTGTAAGATAAGTGTGTTTTAAGCATTCTATGTAAGATATCATCTTTGTGTCATCAACATAAAGATGGTGAGGTTAAAATATAGTTTGAAGGGAACAAGATAAATTAAATGCAAGGCTTTTAGAAGTAAGGCATGTATATAACTAAGAGGAATAGCCAAGGTTTAATTTTTCCATGTGTAAAAGATTAAAGTGATACATAATCATAAAATATCATATACATTTTCCCCCCATTTAATCTAGTAATGAAATTTCTATTTTAAAGGAAAGGAATAAGTACCTAGGTATCTACACACCTTGTATTTGCTTAAATTGAATTTGAGTGCTTTATTTGTGACTAACCTGCAACCATGAGCATTTCATAGTGTAAAATTAGTGCATATAATATGGGTTAAAAGTACTTTACATAGATTAAAATTAAAATACCAAGGTTTAGGAGTACACCTATGTGTTCATGTAACCACCTTACCTATTGGTACATTTTTTTTATAAAATATGTATCTTTATAAGGATCTGAAACTAAGATTAAGATAAATATTTAAAGTGCATATATCCAAGGAGATAGATAGAGAGATATTAGAAGGAACATGCCCCCAACTTTGGAGCAAAAGTGAGTTTCCACTTGGAATTTAAGATTATCTCAATCATGAAACCCAATTATACTTATAATGTGGTGAGGATGGATAATATAATAAGATCCAACTTGAAAATTTGGAAATATTGAGTGATTTAATCACCTCAACCATCCTAAAAGGTGAACCAACTACTATAGTAGATTGGTTTGATAAAGTCTATAAAATTTTATAAGGTATCAATATGTGAAAAGGTTTTAAAGTCTAAAATTGATTTGGATTTTACAATATTAGGCACATTTTTCATAGCATATGCACCTTATATATGTCTCATGTTGAAATTATGTATAACAATGGTACCAAGTATATAATTCTACCACAACTATGATTCTAAATCATATAACTATATTCTTTGGCCAATTTAGATAATTATGTAAATGTGGAGGACATGCTTCCAAATCATGCCCCTATTATATACGTAGAAATATGAAACTTATATAAGTACTAATGTGGAAGGCATGTTTATAAAACATGCCCCCACTATAAACTAAAGATTTTGAATATTAAATAGGTGTGGATAACATGTTTCCAAAGAATGCCTCCACTAAATATGTAAAATGATATAAGTACCATATTGAATGAATGTAGAGAACATGCTTTCAAATTATGCCCCACTAAAACTAAAAACTATGAATGTGTAGAATCCAATGTCTATATGATGTTTACCCACTGAATCTAAAAACTAGTATAAGTATCAAATATTGAATAAATTTGGAGCACATGTTTCCAATTCATGCCCCCACTATAATTTAAAACCTATGAATGTGTAGAATCCATGTCTATATGACATGCCCCCATAAAATATGAGAACTATGCAAAGTGTTGAGAACATGCTTCCCAAGAATTACCCCACTAATATACCCCGTTTGAGGTGAGAAAAAAATAGTACTTGGAAGTTACTTCACCTCAAAAGGGTAAGATAATTGTAAAATATGTGAATGTAACCATGTAATATATAGAAGGAAACATGTTTAGGTAAGTGTATCATTGAAGTACATAGAAACAATGTGATCACATATAGGCCTAAGATGCATGATAAATATCATGGCAATGTCTAGATAGTAATAATACAAGATCAATAAGAAAATAATAGCACACACAAGAGCACTCAAAATCAAGTCAAAAAATAATCTTCCAAGGAGACCACAAATAAGGGGCATGTTCAAATGCCACAAAGTCAAATGGACATGACTTAGTCAAATGTCAAAAATGAAAGGAGTTACATATTCAAATGTCCAAGAAGTAAAATATAGGTACAAGGATCGCATATAATGGAGCATATTCAAATGATCAAATAAGCAAGACAAAAATAATACAAAATACTCAAGTGTATAAAATAAAAATCACAAGTGACTAACATAAACATGTCATAGTGACCCATGGATCAAATTTGTTAGCAAAAAATGTCAATTACATTGCATATAAAGTATTATGTATAAGATATAAGCATGGATAAGGCATGTATAAGTACATGTGTAAGCTCAAACATGATAATGTAGAGTGATCATCAAATCATATAACATGTGTGTATCAAGATTGAATAAGTGGATGCTCCTAATTTCCATATGACATGAGTATAAGGTGTAGACACCTAAATATAGCCAAAAATGGTTTCTAACCAAAATTTAGAACAATTCATACCAACCATTAGAAATTAAGCCTAAGGATTACTAAACATCCTAATTTTGCATGTGTATCATTCATAAAAGATCATAATCATGTTGAGACATCCCTAATTGGGGTATTTTATTATATGCAACAATAACCTCTCATGGATTCATCTCTAATCACCTTATGGCATCATAACTATCAATTTGGCCTATGGACCCATTAAGTGGGGCACTTGCATACTTGATAAAATCTTGAAAGAGCTAAAAAGGCTAATGAAAATCAATTAACAAGTTAAATAATATCAAATTCCTAGTTTAATTATCCATTATTAATTAATGAATATCTAAAAATGGGATTTTTAAAAATTAAAATATCAAATCCTTTCATCATTACCTTTATGAGTTGTCAAGATCTTTGAAAATATCTTAAAATATCTAATTTGAGAGCCATGCCTAGTAATTGCAGATCATAATTACATGACAGCTATTAACTCAACTAGATTTAGTTTTAACTCACCTAGGTTTAGTTTAAACAAATTATAAGACTAAACTCAACCTTAACTCACCTTAGGTGAGATTTAATTCTAAAAACTATAAATACAAGGCCATGCATATTGAACTCAAATCTCTCATAAGCCAAAGGTATAATGCTAATTTGGAGAGAGAGAAGCTTTGTAAGTAAGGTTACCATTCCAAATTATTAATTCAAGGTGCCAAGGAGAAAAGGAGCCACAAAAACTCCATTAATAAAGACTTCTTGATGCAAAAGAGAAGAAATCCATTCAACAAGCCATTTGAATCTCCAAGGAAGGTAAAATAGTTGTTTCTTTCATGTTTTTGTTTTGTTTTCATTTAGTTTTCTTACCTAAGCTATCCCTAGTGTCTAGGATATAGGTGTTAGGATTTTTATGTGTTAATTTCATTGGTTTTATGAAACTAACACAAGACTAAATGTTTGCTAAAATTTGTTTACATTCAAAAAAATTGCCTATCTAGTGTTATGCCTTCTTCCATGATACGCCCCTAACCTATCACATGTATGAAGATAGTATTATCCAACTTGTGGCTTAATTATCCCTATTTTATGTTATATTACATTTATCTATGCTTTCTTTTTGATTATTAAGTCGGCCTATGGAGTAACCATGGCCTAGATAGACTATATATAGGAGGTAGTGGGTAATTATTTATCATCATATTGTGAATTTTATTCTTATTGAAGCTTGTGGAGGTTTCCCCCTCAAAGTGGCTTGTCTATTGTCATATATTCAGATATATTAAATTCATATTTAGATCTATTTATGCTATTCTACTTTATTGTTGAATGAATTTCATTACAAGTGGTATCAAAGCTGTGATTTGGGCAATCTTGTGGGTGAAACACTAAATTTTAAAATTTTGCAATGTATAAAAAATTGTTGTGAATTTCTCTGAAATTTTTTACTGGAGGTGAAAAATAATCAAATTAAATTTCCATTAAAATTTCAGCTCATTTGGATCTTTTTTAAAAAATTTATAGCTATTTTATTATTTTTCATAAAATTTCTCTATAGTGCGCAATTCAAAAAAAAATTCTAAGTTATTTACATTTTTGGAAAGATTATATAAATTTTGATATGGTATGTTCTTTTTATATTTTTATTTGAGGCCAAAATAATTCCAAAATCACTTGGTCAAAGTTGGGTCAAAAGTGCCAATAAGGGTCGACATCGTAAAACCCTTTTATGGCAAGTCCATGAACTTGAGGCCAAGGAAAGGGTGCTAAAACTCTAGGTAAAACTCCTAAAAAGGAAGATATTGAGTTATAATGGGGATGTACTAAACCCTTTGTACTAGAGTTTTCTGACATAGATCACAAAGTGAACCAACTTGACTATAGTGTGCAAGGCATTCAGAGTGAGGTGCAAGGCATACAATCTAATATGCAATCCATACAAGATAGTTTGGGAGATATTATGATGGATTTGAAAATTAATTATCCAAATCATCAAGCTAACTCTATTGCACAACCCCACCAGGGTGGTTCTCCTAACCAGTCTACTTCAAATCTAACTCCATGGCCACAGAGGAACCTATTACCAAAGGTGGATATGCACAAATTTGATGGAAAAGATCCATTCAATTGGATCAACCAAATGGAGAAATTTTTTGACCTACATCAAATTCCAGGTGGATAGAAGGTTACCATGGCATCCTTGTATCTTGAACCTGATCAATTCATTTGGTATCGATGGTTGTGTGCTCAAAAGAAAAAGATGACTCTCAATGTCACCTAGTCAATTTTTATAGAGGAGCTACAATTACACTATGGCAATAGTGTGACAGAGAATTACTTCAGCTAACTAGAAAATTTTTGACAAACTAGCTCCATCAAGGATTATATTCATCATTTTTAGAACCTATCCTTATATGTGGAGACCATTTCTGAAGCAAACTTGAATGACCTATTTTTGGGTGGACTCAAGGACCACATTCAACATGAGGTACACATGTTTAATCCACTTAAGATTTTTGATTCTATTATCATGGCACATAGAGCTGAGGAAAAATTCATAGCCAACAAGAAGCATCCATTCACTCACTTCAAAGATCATAGCATATCATCACCAACATTTCCTCCAGCTACTAGATTGACCCCTCAGCAAATTGAAGAGAAGCGTGCAAAAGGATTATGTTTCAATTGTGATAGCAAGTGGAGTAAAGGACATAGATGTGATGAGAAGAAGTTATTCTACATTGAGGGACCAAATGAAGATGAAGAAGTAGATGATGCCTCCAATGATGATGAGGAAGATATAGAGAAGGTACCTAAAGATTCCCAACCTACAATCACTTGTCATGCACTTGCAGGTATTAGTACTCCACAAATTCTTAAGGTGGTGGGTTTCCTCAAGAAACAAAAGGTGATAGTGTTGATTGATTCAAGGAGCACACATAACTTTATAAACCATAATTTGGCCACTCGATTGAACTGTTTCATCTACCTAGCACCAGAATTTTAGGTCATGATTGCAGATGGT
The DNA here is from genome assembly GCA_037957365.1 of Torreya grandis. Taxonomy (NCBI): domain Eukaryota; kingdom Viridiplantae; phylum Streptophyta; class Pinopsida; order Cupressales; family Taxaceae; genus Torreya; species Torreya grandis. Next base: position 10,544 of record JARHVA010007974.1, on the reverse strand, counting down.
GGCACAATTAATTGTTTAGGCAAATGCCATAGTATTAAGCTTACTATGGGTGGGTACAATCTCGACTCTCCTATGTTTTCTATTCCCATGGGTAACATAGAAATTGTTTTGGGAGTCCAATGGCTCACAACCTTAGGTACCATTGAGATGAACTTCTAAGAACTATTCATGTGCTTTCATTCTGAAGGTAAGAAAATTAAACTATGTGGATTACATGCATAATCTCCATAATTGATTAATTCACATCAGATGACCAAGATGCTAAAAAAGGGGGCAAAGGGAATTATTTCAAGATTATGCTCCATAGAAGTTCAACCCACACAGGCATCTACACATCCTGATCTATAGATAATTCTTAAGGGCCACTCATCTATTTTTAGGGCCATGCCAATATGACTACCACCAAAAAGAGAACATGATCATGCCATTCAAATAATTATAGGTAGTCAACCACCAAATATCAAACCATATAGATATGCATATGCATAAAAGATTGAAATTGAAAAGATGGTCCATGAGATGCTAGAGGTAGGGATCATCAAGCATAGCCAAAGTACATATTCATCACTAGTGGTCATGGTGTGGAAGAAAGGGAACTCAACAAGTACACCATCAAAGATAAGTTTCCTATTCTAGTAATTGATGATTTACTTGATGAGTTGCATGGTGCTAATTATTTCACAAAATTAGATCTTCACTTGGGGTACCATAAAATTAGAATCAAGGATGAAGATGTTCATAAAACTTCTTTTAGAACACATGAGGGCCATTATGAGTTTTTGGTAATGTCATTTGGTCTTACAAATGCACCATCTACTTTTCAAAGCTTGATGAACACTATTTTTAGGCCTTTTTTAAGGAATATTGTGCTAGTTTTCTTTGATGACATATTGATTTATAATCAGACATGGGAAGCACATCCGTAACATGTGAAACAGGTGTTGATAGTTTTGGAGAAGAACCAACTTTATGCGAAGCCATCTAAATGAGATTTTAGAGTATAGGAGGTAGAGTACCTCAGTCACATTATTTCCCATGAAGGTGTCAAAATTGATCCCCAGAAGATCAAAGTGATAATGGAATGGCCCATGCCAAAAAATCTCAAAAACCTTCGAGGGTTCCTTAGACTAATAGGTTACTATAGAAGATTTGTGAAAGGTTATGGCAGCATAGCAACTCCACTCACTACATTGCTAAATAAGGATGTTTTCCATTGGAATGATGATGCCACCAAATCATTTGATAAACTAAAAGTAACTATGTGCACCACTCTAGTTTTGGCTACTCCAGACTTCTCACAGACATTCATTGTTGAATGTGATGCTTCTAGGTCCAGATTGCGGGTAGTACTAATGCAGGAAGGAAGACCCATTGCATTTGAAAGTCATCAATTCAAAGGTAAGAATCTACAAAAACCTATCTATGAGAAAGAAATTATGGCTATTCTTCATGCAATTAAACAATGGAGGCCTTATCTGATGGGTAGACACTTTAAGGTGAAAACGGATCATGATAGTCTCAAATAATTTTTTGAGCAAAGATTATCATCTGAGGAACAACAAAAATGGGTAACCAAAATGCTAGGTTATGATTTTGAAATCATATATAAGAAGGTTAAAGATAATGTAGTAGTAGATGCACTATCCAAATGGGATGCATCCACAGAAGCATTACTTTGTGCAATATCCATGTTGCAAGTAGATTGGGTGGATGAAGCTAGGTTAGAATGGGAGCAAGACAAGGATACACAAGTTCTGATTTAGAATCTCTAGCAAGGTAATTTAGCCTCTAACAAATTTTAATGGAAAGGTAATGTCCTATGGTATAAGGGTAGGTTATACTTGTGCAAAAATTTAGAGCTTAAGCATAAGATTCTTGCAGAGTTGCATGCATCTCCAATTGGGGGACACTCAAGGTTCTTGAAAAATTATCATAGAATTAAGAAAGAATTATTTTGGGAAGGACTCAAGGGAGATGTACAAAAGTTTGTGGAAGAATGCTTGATATGCCAATAGAATAAAGGTGAAATAGTTAAGACCCTAGGTCTGTTACAACCATTAGTAATTCCTAGTCAAAGGTGGGAGGAGGTTTCCATGGATTTCATCACTGGGTTGCCTTGTTTTAAAGGTAAGAATGTTATCTTGGTCATTGTGGATAGGCTTAAAAATATTCCCATTTTTGTGCTCTCTCACACCCATTTTTAGCAAGTATAGTAGCAGCTATTTTTATAGAAGTAGTTCTCAAATTACATGTAACCTCAAAAATAATTGTAAGTGATCGTGATCCTATTTTTACTAGTAATTTCTAGACTAAACTAGTTTCTTGTTTGGGTACTCAGCTAGCTCATATCTCATCTTACCACCCCCAATCTGATGGACAAACTGAAGTGGTTAACAAATTTTTAGAGGGGTATCTCTATTGTTTTGTATTAGATAAACAAGAACATTGGGTTAAATGGCTACCACTTGCAGAATGGTGGTATAACACATCTTTCCATACCTCTTCTAAAATGTCTCCATTTCTAGCACTATATGGTTACCATCCACCTTCCATCACTTCTTCATTAAAGGTGCACACCAAGGTTTGAGATGTGGAAGAGCACATTCAACATAAACAAGAGGTTTTGGCTAGTTTGAGAGAGAATTTGGCCTTGGCACAAAATAGGATGAAGCAACAAGCAGATCAACATCGTAGTGAGTGAAATTTTGAGGTGGGTGACTAGGTATTTGTTTGTTTGTAGCCTTACAAGTAGATGTTCTTGAAGTAACAAAAAAAGGACAACAAACTTGATCCTAAATATTATGGCCCTTATCAAGTTCTACAAAAAATTGGAAGTGTGGCTTACAAGCTCGAGTTACCTCATTCATCTCACATACACCCAATATTTCATGTTTCCTATTTGAAGAAGGTCATTAGATAGAAAGTTTCAGCCCAGATAGAGCTCTTAGAACTAGATGAATAAGGATGAGTCATTTTGGAACTAGAGAAGATCCTCTAAACACGTACTAAGAGGTTAAGAACCAGAGAGATTAGGGAATATTTGATCAAGTGGAAAAACTAGAGCAGTGAAGATGCAACTTGGGAAGGTGAAGATTTTTTGCAACAACATCCAGAGTTGTTCAATGTTGAGGACAACATTGGTTTGAAGGGGAAGGGCATGATACACCCCTAACCTATCACATGTATGAGGATAGTATTAGCTGACTTATGGCTTACTTATCCCTCTTTAATGTTATATTACATTTATCTATGCTTTCTTTTGATTACTAGGTCAGCCTATGGAGTAACCATGGCCTAGATAGACTATATATAGGAGGTAGTGGGTAATCATTTATCATCATATTGTGAATTATATTTTTATTAAAGCTTGTGGAGGTTTCCCCCTCAAAGTGGCTTGTCTATTATCATATGTTCAAATATATTACAGTCATATTTGGATCTATGTATGCTATTCTACTTTATTATTGAAGTAATTTCATTAAATTCCACAAGTCGAATAATATGATAATCATCCAATGATAGCCTTCAATGAGCCAAAAATTAGGTCATTTCAAGAAAAAGTACCCAAAAACCAACTAAAGTGCTTTAAGTCACTTGATGAGCCTCCAAATAGAAATTTTAAAGGTTAAATGGGGATTTTTGAAGAATTAAATTTGGTTTTTAATTAATTTTCATCCCTTGTTTTATTTATCCCATTCAAGCATATTTGAAATTATTACAAAGCATTTGGAGTGGAGGGAAGGAGTTTGAGTGAGTGGAGATGCATTTTTGGCCTTCCTAAAGGCATAATGGAGTAGGTTTTGGCCATATTTGGTCATGGGTTGACTCAATAATAATTTTAAATTATTTTTTATGATCCCCTTATCCTATCTTATGCCTATGCAAATAGATTTAGGTGTGGAGATCATCATAGGTAAGAAAAGCCTTATGGTTGCAAGAGGGAGATAGGATAGTTTTAGGCCATTATTCAAGCACTAAGAATCAAGGAAGAAATATGAAAGGAAGGAAATTTCTCTCATATTATGTCAAATATTACCAAATTAAAATACAATAGGAAACAAATCAAGGAGCAACATACCAAGAGAAAGCCATTGCAAGGTGGTGTTAGCAAGCTTAGCCTAAGAAGGGAATTTCTTGGTTTTCACATCTATGTAATGAACCAAGCCTCCAAATTTGACATGGAGTATCATGATACCCCCTTAAAATTTAATCACACACTTTTATATAGGTTCTATACATGCAAGGGCTCAAAAAAGCCAAAATTTAGTTTTGGAACTCACAAACCTAAAAGAGGCTTAATTAGAGAGAAAATAGGTAGAATAAGTGCACTTACCTTGGGATTTGGTTCATGAAACAACTCACATAGATGAATGAGCCAAATATGTTTTCAAATATATTCTTATTTTGTTGAGGTCACTTTTGGATTTCTCTGTACAAGGAGATTTGTATAAAAATAGAGATAGTAAGAGCCTCAAGCATGAAATGAATTATTGGGGAGTGAATTAGATGCCAATGAGAGTTTTCACAAGTCAAATTATGATATTATAATACATTTCAAGAATTATTGTGTCTTCATCAAGGTTCAAGCAAATTTTGAGGGTTTTGAGTAAAATGGTCATTCTCCATTAATGGTGGCCAAGTAGTTATAGTCTAAATGCCTAGAATAAGTGAATTAAAAGGTTTTTTTTGTCTAAATAATTATTAGGAATGTTAATTCAGAGAAATTTTAAATTTTTTATTATCAAATAGATCTAAATTTGACTTGAAGATGGATAAACTAGCCTAAGACACCCATGCACACCACCAAGCCTAAAAGGTGCAGGTCTTGTAAAGCTAATTCCAAGAAATTTTGGTGGATACATAAGTTTAAATGGGTATGAAATGAAGTGGTAAAATAATTCAATAATTCTTGAGAATTAAAACAATGCATTTAAGACCTCACGCAATTGTGGACGAGCCAAAACCCTTGTAAGACTTAAGAAGCATATGCCTAGTCACAAGGGATTGAACAAGTTTTTGCCATAATTTAAGCTTAAAAATCATGGAGTGAGATATTTTATGAATTATAAAGGTGTTAAAACATTAAATAAATTTTTCAAACCTTTCCAAACTAAATTTTGGTGTTTAGGCCAAAACGCACTCTCTTGACCAAGCATGCAACTAGGAGCTCGAGATGAATTTTAAAATACTTATTACATGCTCCAATGTTGAATTGGAATATGATATTTTAGTATGGGTTACATAATTTTTTTTAGTTCATTTTAAAATCATTTATTATTCTATTAAGGTTCATAACTCTATGTACAAATGTTAAGGAGTAAAACCCTTCTTAAACCATCATAACTTAGTTTTGGGAGATGCATTACATTTTTTGAGTTATTTGCTGAAAACAAAATGTGGTGTGAGATATTATTGGTCATATATGAAATTTATACACTTTAATAATTCATAATTTCAATTCAAAAATTGGATAATTTCAAATTTTCAAGTTTTAGGGTTTTAGCATGCAAGTGGGGACAATAAGCAAAGGCATTTTTTTAAGGTTTAAAGAATTGAATGATAGAAAATAACACTGGTAAAATTTATAGGATATATTCCATTTAAAAATTAAAAAATAATGAGGTATTTATACCTAATAAATCTCAATGTATTTCTAATTCTCTCTTCCTAGGTTTTTTGGTTCTCATTTTCTAAGTGTGTAGCAAGTCTAAATTGGTGATTTTGGATGGTTTTTATGGTTGAAAATGGAAAAAAAAAATGATTGTAATAGTTTTGGAGGTCCCTATTGTTAATAATTAAAAATTAATTAAGTTTTATGACCTCATAAAACTTTAAAAATGGAAAACCTCAAAGCTACACATGTTTAAAAATGAAACAAGGCAAGTTGAGACAACCCCAAAAGATGCATATCTTCAGTTATACTTAATGAAATTACTTTAAATTTGACATGGAGATATTTTTTTATGCAATTCAAGTGTAAAATTTTTTATTATTCCCATAATATACTTTTAGGAGAGATAAAATGGAAAATCACAAGTCTATTAAAGAAGCATTTCATGTATTCCCACATGCTTGCTCACACATGGAGTTGGAATCAAGTGTTTCAGGTCTATCCGAAGGAAAAAAAATTGATTTTATTGTGTTTATAAAAAAATTAAAATGTTTTAATAAATCATAATCCAATTAAAACCAATCTAAAATTGGATTCATGAAATGAAAATCACTTTTAGGCAACCATATTGGCTTGGAAAGCTCAAGAGAGCACAAAGTTTGCATATTTAAGAGTTGTGCTTGGACTTAAGAGATGAAATTTTATGTGGAGGTCTGTGAAATAATTTAGGACATTTTAAAATACTATTTTTACCTATTAAATCCTCAAATAATGAATATCCACCACCAAGTTATAAGATATCATGGTTCTTTTTAGGCTCAAAATGGCCTAGAAAAGTTCATAGTTATAGGTCTAATGGAGGTTTCCACCATTGTTTCAGGTATTTAAAGATACATAAAACTTAATTTTAATCATTATATGCATTTTTTATATTTATTTAAGTCTTATACATGTCTATAAATGGCTACATGGTGTTAAGATGACCCTGAATGGGAATTTTATAGTAACCAATGAAGAAAGGTTTGAGCTTGAAGACCTTCATTAATAGAGTCTCAGAAATTTTAGGTTTGGTAATTCATAAAATGGTATTATAAACACCAAGGAACACATTTAATATGCATATTAATTTCCTATAAACTTCTTATCAAGCCCAAACAAAACATAAATGGTGGTTATTAGCCCTCAAGAAGCCTTTCTAGGCTATGTTGTGAGCAAAGCTTCATGTTGCAAGTTTCATGATTTTATTAAAGTTTGAAGGAGAATATAGCAGTAGGAAAATATTACATTAAAATACACCCTAAAAATCCACAAACATAAAATGCTAAAGTGATAAGCCTTCACAAAGTTGATAGAGGCTTCTAGAAGACCAAGTGGAGATGTGGCATAAAAGGCATGTGGGCAAGTTGAGGGAATTAAAGGGATTTTAAAGGCAAGTGGGGAATTTAAGGATATTATATAATTTTAATAATTTATCCATGTATTTTATTTTTACATCACTCAATTCATCAATGTTTTAGACATTAAGAACTTTTTCTAGTACAATAGGAGAAAAGAATACTTTTGAGATCAAAATGAGCTTAAAGTGCAAGCAAGGGTGAGTCTCAAGGAGCCAAGGACATAAAGGAAGGCCTAAAACTCTCACTTATATGTTTTAGGGTCAAAATATGGTGGTTAAATTTAATTAATTAAGGATTTAAAGCTTTTTCCTCATCTTTTCTCTTCCCTTATTCTATATCTCTCATTTTTCTTCTCATTGTAAGAGATATACTCTTATTTGACAAGGCAAAACCCTGTCAAAATTTGTAATGAAAATACCTATTAATATAAATATAATATTCCTTTTAAATTTTTTTATTATTTCATCTTATTTTTAGTTTAGTTTTTTCATGAATACTTTGTGAAGTATCTCTCTTTCTTGGTGTTTGTCATCTCTCTCATGCCTCTATGAAAGATATTTTTATGTTTACAGGTCTTAAGATGTGTTATATTAGTCATGAGGTGAAGATTGGATATGTATATGATCATCCCTTCCTCATTTTTCTTATTTCCTTGAGACTTATTAATAAACACTTACGTAACCATCTAGTTATGGAGTTTGTGTGAGGGTATGAGTTCTTGGCTATCATCTCTGTGTGTCTCAGAGCAAAGAAGAGTATCAAATCTTGGTTTATGACATTTTTTTTAATTTTTAGTCATCCATTTATCCTCTTTATAACCCTTTTCTTTGGCCATTATTAGTTTACATTAGTTTGTTAAGAGCCTAATTGATACACCTAGGGAGATGACCCATAACTCAGAGGTTCATCTCCATTACAGGATACCCACAACTTGGATGTTTTTCCATTATGTGGATAGTTTGGAGAGAGCCTAAATAATACTCTCTAAGGGTGAAAATATATTCCATGATAATTTATAGCATGCCTAGTGGGACACTAAGTTGACAAATAACTAAAGAAAAGAAGGATTATTGGTGTTTTCCTTTAGCTATCAACTTTTAGAGGCATGTTTCTAAACACTAATGATTACTCCAAGATTTAAACTAGTTAAAACAATCTATGTAAGCCTTAAAGTAAGTTTTATCTTTATCCTATCTCTTTCATGAGTCTCTATGGTTATATTTGGGGTAGAATTATATCCTAATCAGGTTGGTGATTGATATCATCAACCAAATGAATCCTAATATCATTATTATGATCCCTAACATTAATCCAATCATTAATATCATCCCTAAAATGAGCCTATATATCCTTCATATGAACCTACCTACCCCTCTATCCAACCTTGTCAAAACTATATTTCCACTATCACATCTTTGTTGGTAGTCAAGAAATATAAGCTAAAATATGAAATAGTAATGACAAATTGGGATAGAGGAGTAGATCTAGGAAATTTGATCCCTTTTAAACCTCATGGAGAAGATGAGGAGGTTAGTAAAAAATGTTGAAGGGCATGTGGTCAATATCTAAAGAGGAGAATCAATATTTTATAACTAAGGAGTTATGGGTGATGGGGATCTTAATCCAATGTTGGGAAGATTGATTAATGAGATATGAGGACCAAGAGAGGCTTAATAAGATTAGAGAGAGAGAGAAGAGAGAGGAGAGATGGAGAGAGAGAGAGAGAGAAGAGAGAGAGAGAGAAGGAGAGAGAGAGGAGAGAGAGAGAGAGAGAGAGAGATAATATCTTTTAAAACCCCACCAAATTCCCCCCAATTTTCTTCCTCTCACCTAGAATAAATCCCTAAGCCCAAGATGAAACAAGAGCCTAGTCATGAAAAAGTGGAAGCCAAAGAAATAGAAGACTATGTCCTTGCATATTTCATCTATTCTCCTTTAAGAGCTTAAAAACATGTCATCTTGGAGGCCACCTTACACCATGGATCCTAATTATGTTATGTCATCCCTTGTGAGAGAACCTTATCCTTTACCCATGAAAGATTAAGAAGATAAGAAGGTGGCTCAACCTCATACATTTCCATCTTGGAAATCAATCAAAAAGTACCTTTAAACAGAAAGAGGAGGTTCCTCAAGAGATGTTCCAAAAAATCAATCCACAAAGATGAAGGATGGGTTAGCCTATTTAAATAACTTCCATTAAATTTTTTTTATCATGAAAATGAACAAGAATAAAACCTTTGAATTGGTTACAATAGTCAATCAATTCACTAACCATGGCAAGGAAGCCCTTGAGGAGATCATGGAGTAGTTCCTAGAATCTTTTGACAAGATTAAGGTTGAGGATCTTGTTATAGTGGATTTTCAAGTGGATACCATGAATAAAGTAGTGGATTAGTCCATTTGGCATGGGTTTGAAATTTTTGAATTGGTCCTTGAAGAAGACATATCAGAACTCTCTCAAGATCAGCATGAACTAGACCCTAAATATACTATTGAATGTCCATTATGCAATGATGAAAAATAATACAAATTAAATTATCATACATTACATCATGAAGAGAGAGTTGTTATTGGTTATAAGGTTAAAAAATAATAAGTTCATAATTAGGTTCCAACAATTGATCAATCTCAGAATGAGGTGTCACTTAAAGGTAGTGTTGATGTCTTCAGGTTTGAAGAATATTAATCAAATCAAGAGCCCTCAAAAACATGATGAGTTAGACCTTGATTGAAATGATGATCATCCCTTATATATAAAGGAAGAAGAAAAATCTAGTTGATATAGATTAATTTTTGGTGAAGTTGGGACTATCTTTCTTACAAGTGACCAAGAAGAATTTGCCTTTTAGGATGAATTGGAATTATTTTACCTAAGCCTAGATATCAACCTTCATGTCCAAAAGGAGTCATCAAGTGAAAATTTTGAAAGTGATCCTATAACCCATCATGAAGTGAGATTAGAGAGATTTCCCAAGGATAAAATACTATCATCAAGAAATTATTGAACCAATAAAGGATTTTGTCTACATTGGAGACATGTTTTGTCCCAATTCATTTATTGGAGAACATGCCAAAAATATTGGCAATCAAGAAGCCTAGTTTACCAAGTTTGGTGCTTCACAAGAAAAGCATTTTTCATCCTTTTCCATTAAAAATTAATGATGCTAAAATAATCCATTATATCTAGGAGGAAGTTACTTTTAAGTCTATCATCTTGTACACATTGTATAGTCTTTTATTTTTCCTCTAAGTGTTTCATGCACATCCCTTTTATATTATTTTTTTCCATTCCCTACATGCTTTAAGCACATTGTTATTTTTTATTTACATGGAGAGAAGCTATACAAATTTTGGTAGCCAAATTTTAACTTTAGATCAGTGTGTTGAGTGAGAGAGGAGACTCCCCTTACCCAAAGGATACTAAGTCTACTAGTCTCTTGCATAGGCAGGCATGCAAGCCCAGGAGGTTGCTAGAAATGTTAGACAAAATTATTCTACATTAAAAAAATTTGCCTATATAGTGCTATGACTTATTC
>JARHVA010007973.1:432500-576778 GCA_037957365.1 Torreya grandis | reverse complement strand
TTTCTTCTTATTTATTATATTTTTTAGAAAGATGAAAAAGGTAAATAGTTGCATAAATTAGGACTATTTCTATTAATATATTCTATATTGATTTATTAATCTATACCATTAACTAAAATAAGAATAAAACTCCATTATTCCTAAATAAGTTAAATTAACTAATGAATAGAAACATCATTCTTTCTACCCTGCCTTACCTATTTTCTATTTTTTTATCAAATCATTGTAGTTTAATTTCTCATTATAAATATTCATGATAGATTAGGTTTAAGATTTATATTCTAATCATTATCCTTTAAATTCAGCTAAATAATATTCATATTTCACAAAACTTTAGGACCATGGTTTCTCCCCATAACCACTTGCATAATAATTTTGTGAAACAATCAAATAACTTAGCTACTACACCATAGATCTCAAGAAGATCACAACTAATAACTCATGAAAAAGATTCTTTGAATATTTAAATGAGAAGTTTTTTAAACATTATGATAACCCTATGATACACTTACATGTATCAACAAGCATTTGAATTGGCTCAAGAAGGAGGGTGTTTAGCTAAAGATTTTTTAATCTGAAGTATCTTGAGCTGATTTTAGTGATTTTTTTTCAAATATTAGTTGATACTTTATATATTGGTGTTGTTATTATCTTATATTTTTTAATATCACTGATATTCATGGTTTTATACCAATATTTATACTTATTTATCTAAATATAGTTACTCTTTTGAGATTTATGTGAAGTTGTTGCAAAGGTTACTTAAGCTTTATGAGTCTAACATGTTTAAGGTTAGTGATAGTAATTTTGCTCAAATATCATTGATATTCACATGTTTTTAGGTATCTTTAAGAAAATATAATTTAATATATTCATTCTTTGAATATTTGTATGAATTTGTTCAAGGTTTTCTTGAACTTAGAAATCTAAATGTGTAAATTTACTTGTTTGTGAAAATTGAATCATTCTTTACAAAGATAAATTTTCTACATTATATTTTGAATAGGATTTGGATTTTACAAGATATAAATACCATGAATAAGAACTAGGATAATGTATGAGATAAGGATACCTCTTATTTCATTAGAAATTTATATGAAATCAAGAACGAATAAAGGTAAACATGGAGTTTCTAAATCTCAACCTAATTCACCTATTTCTATTAGTATATTCAATCCTCATAAAGGTATGGCTTTGTTAGATAGATATTATATCAATGTGCTTAGTTAGGTACATGACTTACCAATAAATCTATAAAAATATTTATCATTGTTTAATCCTATAGGTGTTGTTACTATTGAAGAATGCATTAAGTCTTTTAAGATTGCCTTAATATTATTAAATGTTATTCATGAAGATGTTTATTGTAGGTTGTTTCCTTTTAAATTTAGAGATACATAGTATGATTATTTATTATCCTTATTAAAAATTACATCATTATCTATAATGATTTCAATGGTTATTTCATTGATCGGCTTAGAAAGATCATCAATCCCTATGTTCTATATCAACAATTCACTATGGTGAAGACAAATTCAAATGAAACCATTAGAGTTTTCAATTCTAGATTTTGAAAGATGTTTAGCATAACTATAGCTCCCTATATTCCTAATGAATAATTATATTTAGATATTTATAATGATGCTTTAGATCCAATGACTTTTGTACTTGTAAAAAGAGATATTATAGTCATGACCTATGTTGAAGCTATGAAAATTAGTGATCAAATGCAACCCCAAGGTCAATTAGAATATGAAATTCTTAATATAAATCCTAATTTTCCTATATTTAATGTCATCCTAAATTATAATTAGAACATGCCTATTTTAAATCAAAATCTAGTTTTAAACCAATTACCTTTGTGTCATACTCATACTAGTCAAAACCCTAGGATTGTTAAGTAACTCTAAAAATTGATCTCATCAATAAGATAAATGAGCTAGTGTGCCACTAGATATTATTAGTACTCAATTAAATAATATGGAGGCACATAAGATTAAAAGTGAATCCATATTAAAAATGGTTAAAAATTTGAGCATTAATTTTCTTTAATTTTAAAGATAGGTAGGTAAGACTGGGGACAATTATAATATAAAATATTCATATCATAAGTTTAATACATATATGAATAGGTTTCATAATATCAATAATAATAATAATAATGAGTCCATCTACAACTAAGAACACATTTGAAATAAACATTTGTAATGTATCTTTAACTAATTATTAAAGGATTCATAACATTTCAAAACATGGTGAATTATATTGTGTAGAATTTTGTAATTATTTTGAAGTATTTCAAGATGAATTGGATACATTTTAATTTATTCCTAATAAAGATAATGTTGTAGGGACATCCAGATCTTCAAAGACATATCAATATTTTGAAACAAATATTTTGGTGGAAACCTTTGATTTTACATTTCAAGATGAGAATGAACCTAAATATATTCTATAGGATATTCATGCTTCTCAATAGTATCTAAATAAGACTTATCCATTAAGTAACATAGAACAAAATCAACCAGTGACAAGTTCTACTCCACCAAACAACATTGATACTCCTCCTGATCCCAGAGTAGATAACAACTGAGAACCTCCTAAGGTAAATATTACTATAAATAATGATGATTTAACTTGTTATTCTATCAAGAATAGGTATAACATAGTAAAATATATGAATAAAATGAAAGATAATATCACATTACATGAATTGACTCAAATAACTAAACAAAGAGACTTGTTACTAGAATCTTTAACCAAAATCCTAATAAATCACAAAAACATACAAATGAAAATGTAGTGATGTATAAAAATAAATTAAAGGTTTCACTATTTTTACTAATAACTAGAGTTTTTGGTAATAAATTGCATAATTTGTTTTGTTAGATTCAGGTGTCTCTAAAAATATTATGCTATCATGTATTTGTGAAAACCTTGGTTTAACTCCTATTAAGTATGTGATGTGGGGGCATCCTATAAAGAGCCCAAAATGATCCAATTTTATCTTAATTTAGTCTAATAGGTGTTCCATAAGTTATATATATTATAAATGGTCCATATGTGGAGTATAGGTTGTTTAAAGGTGCATAAAATTTGAATTGTAGTTTTCCTACCAAAACCTCTTTTTAAAAATTTGAACCATGTTAATAAGACTTATTTAAGGCCTTTGATGTATATTATGAAGGTAAAAATATTAAAAAAACATGTATAAGGGTTTTAAAATTTATGAGGTCATAAAGGTGTTCTTGAATCCATTGCCATGTTTTTAGACACTTGGTATTATGTAAAAATCAAGAAAATGTAATGTAACTACAAGACCTGTAAGTGGGAATAGAAAACAAGAATCAGTTATGTCTCCTTTTTAGGAATATAGGAGTTACTTTTAGATTTTATATATATGAATAATTTTTAATTAGATAATGGGAGATGAATGGTCAAGTTTTGGTAAAAAGGGAGTTTGATGTTAGTAACCACTGCTTTGAAAGAATGAAAAACATAGACCCTGTTGAGGTCATGGATTTTGTTATTGAGTATATGTGTGATTTATTGATGATAGAATAAAATTTTAATGTTTTTTTTTTCAAAGTGTGAATTATTTAAATTTTATTATGTTATCAAGTATACTTTGAGGTAAACAAGAAAATGACCTTTGTTCTATAGACTGTATTGAGAACCCTATTGAGTATTGTGTTCAGGTTGTAGTTTGTATTTGTATTATTGACTTCATGAATGATGATAAAATTTTATTAAAATATGGTAAATTTTATTTAATTTTAGTTATTATTATTTTAATATTTATCAAATAATAAAGGACACTTGGCATTAGACATTGTAAACATAGGCAGACCCTTCCTTTAGGTGTTAATCCTTTTATTTGTAGACTGTATTTTATTATTAATGGATTAAATATATTATAAATTTAGTGTTACATGTTTTTTTAAGTTATAATGGTGATAATATATTTATAAATATTCATTATTAATAAATAAATATTTTTTGTTCACAAACATTAGAAGAGACTTGTGTTCATTGTGGAAAAATATAGTTATGGTGGATTGTGCATTATTTTCTTGAAAAGACATGATCAAGAATTAGGTTTTAATGATAGATAATGTATTGGTAAGTTTATTTGACTCAATTGAATATTTATAGATCATTTTTATTAATAATGTTTCATAATCTTTGATAACTGAATACAAACTTATAGTGTGATATTTTATCACATAGTTAAGTACATTTTCAAGTGGAATTCATAGATAGTAGATTGAATAATGATATTCAAGGATTGTATAATGTTTAAAAGGTAGATATAAACTATAAAAACCTAATTTTTGTCTTTTAAACATGATATATTTTTCACAATTGAAATATATATGGTCTCAAGCTAGTTTAGACACCTAGAAACCCTAATCTAGGTTTGGTTTGTAGGAGTTGAACCATTAAAAAAGCCTAAAAATTTGTATTCAATATATTTTAAAGGTGATATAATTTATTAACACATTTATAGGAGGTGTACATACTTGAAGGTATATTTCTAAGAGATTACGGTGAAATAGTCCTAGTTCTTTAAGCCTAAAGAGAGAAAGTGACTTTAGATGAATAATTAGGCCTTCAAAATTTATACACAAGTGTAATTCAATATGGAGAATAGTAATTATCATTTTTATTTCTTAAAATGATGGAAATTTGATCATACTATGCATTAATTACTCTTAAAGGGCTACAAGGACTATGTGAAGTCTATGTAAAGTTGTGTTAATGATAGAGTTGAGGCCTAAATAGTGTTGGTGAGTTATTGATTGAGTAGAGAGGTTTAAATTATAGATATAAACAATATTAAGGTTATGAAAAATAAAAAATTGTCAATTGAACTAAGAACAATTACTTGAAGATTGAATTTGAAAACCATTGTCTAAGGAAATTGGTTTAAAAACAAGGTTAAGTGACATAATTTGGTTTATGCTCTACATTAATTTTGTATTAGAACAATATAGATGTTCTGAGAGAATATATACAAGTATGAACATGTTGATTATATTTTTTATAATTAATTTTGTATTATTAACCAATAATTTACAAGAAAACAAAAAGGTAGTGGCAAGGAATCTTATTGAGACATCAGATGAAGAAAATATGATGTATTTTGAGGTTGATTTATTTATTTGAATGCATGTTGATAGTATGTGATAGGAGAGGAAAAGAAGATAAGAAAGGATTATGGTGGAAGCCTTGAATAAAAGAGAGTTATTAACAAGATTAATGGAGATAAAATCATAAATAAAGCTTAGAGAAGAGAAGAGATAGTCCTAAAGTCAAGGATAAGAGGTTCAAAGGCCCAAGTGAGGTATAAAATGAAAGAGATAGAAAGGTTCCAAGTGTGAACAAAGAGGAGGTGGGAGAGAGAGAGAGAGAGAGAGAGAGAGAGAGAGAGAGAGAGAGAGAGAGAGAGAGAGAGAGAGAGAGAGAGAGAGAGAGAGAGAGAGAGAGAGAGAGAGAGAGAGAGAGAGAGAGAGAGAGAGAGAGAGAGAGAGAGAGAGAGAGAGAGAGAGAGAGAGAGAGAGAGAGAGAGAGAGAGAGAGAGAGAGAGAGATGGTGGAAGCCTTGAATAAAAGAGAGTTATTAACAAGCTTAATGGAGATAAAATCATAAATAAAGCTTAGAGAAGAGAAGAGATAGTCCTAAAGTCAAGGATAAGAGGTTCAAAGGCCCAAGTGAGGTATAAAATGAAAGAGATAGAAATGTTCCAAGTGTGAACCAAGAGGAGGTGGTAGAGAGAGAGAGAGAGGAGAGAGAGAGAGAGAGAGAGAGAGATGAGAGAGAGAGAGAGAGAGAGAGAGAGAGAGAGAGAGAGGAGAGAGAGAGAGAGAGAGAGAGAGAGATGAGAGAGAGAGAGAGAGAGATGAGAGAGAGGAGAGAGAGAGAATGTACCCAAATGAGGTACTCAATATGAATATGAAAGAGAGAGGTAAGAATAAATAGGGCATAGTTGATGAGAGAAGATAGCACAAGAAGAAGATGGTACAAGAAGACACCAAAAATAAGATAGAGATGGAAAGAAAGATGGATAAGATGAGGTAGTAAATAGATAGGTTGCTGATTATGCTAGATTAAATAACATAAATGGGATGCCCATATTGTGGATGGATGATAAGGAGGAAGCCACTTAAGCGGCAACTCAAACTATTTATGAAGAGAAGAAAGGTGCAAGCAAAGAGAGAGGAAAGAAAACAAAAGAAGTTTCTATGCAAGCAACTTAAGAATGAAATTAAGAGATATACGATGAGGATGAAATAATAAGAAGAGAAACATCTTGATGAGGAGGTGCTTAAGTTGAATGAAAAATTAGAATAAGACAAATAATGATTTGAAATGGAAGAGATGCATGTGAGTGAAGAGAAAGAAGATGGTTATAGCCAGCCAAGTGATGGGAATGATAAATAAGAAAGAGATCAGTTTGATAGTCTCATAGAAGGCTTGGAAAATGAAATGTAGCTAATGGGAAATGATATGTAAATTGATTAAAAGTTTTTATATGATATCAATGAGCAATTAGATGTAATATTTTTAGTCACAGAGAGAGCATTACAAGGTGAAGTGATGGTGAATGAAGAAGAAGTGCAATTTGCAACAAATGAAAACATTATGGGTGAAGATAAAGATAAACAAAAAATAACGATGTTGGTATTATTAAAATAGAATGAATTATCTAGGTATTAATTTTTTATTGTTTATTTTATAAGAATAAATATTATGGTAGAGGAAGATGATAGTATAATAATTGCAGAAGTATATTGGGGCATCTACAACCCACATGACAGAGGTAAAGAGGAGGAAGAGAATACACATGAACTATAATTTTATGATGTAATAAATTAAGGATATGATATAAGCATAATAGTGTTTTTACCGAGGTAATAATGAAAAAAAAAGTGAGTAATTGAAGAATGCAGAAATAGGAGCAGTAGTGGATGTTCCAAGAGAGATGAATTGGATGAGATGGAAGAAACATAAACAATCCATTAAAGCTCAATTTTTATCTCCCCCCATGAGTATGATGTAGAGACATATTATAAGTACCCCAAAAAATGATCAATTTTTGTCTTAATTTAGTATAATATGTGTCTTATAAGTTATTTAGGTCATAAACGGTCCATAGGTGGAGTCTAGGTTATCTATAGGTGCATAAAATTTGAATTATTGTTTTCCTACCAAAACCTCTTTTTGAAAATATGAACCATGTTAAGATTTATCTAAGGAATTTTATGTATCTTGTGAAGGTGACAAGATGTGATAAACATGTGTAAGGACTTTATAATTTAAATAGGCCTATAAAGGTGTTCTTGAATCTGTTGTCATGGTTCTAAACACTTGGTATTATGTGAAAATTAAGAAAATGTAATGTAGCTACAAGACCTATACGTGGGAATAGAAAATAAGAATAAGTTATGTATATTTTTTAGGAATATAGGGGTTAGTTATATATTTTATAGATATTAATCCATTCTAAGTAGAGAATGGGAGATGAATGGTCAAGTTTTGGTAAAAGTAGAGTTCGATGTTAGTAACCTCTGCTTTAAAAGAATGGAAAAAGCACACCCTATTGAGTTCATAGATTTTGATGTTGAGTATGTGTGTGATTTCTTGATGAAATATTGAAATGTTAATGGTTTTTTTTTCAAAGTGTGATTCATGGCAAGTGCATGTATGATATCAATTCTACTTTGAGGTAAACAAGAAAATGAACCTCTATTTTATAGACTATATTGAGAACCTTATTGAGTATTGTGATTAGGTTTTAGTCTATATTTTTATTATTGACTATATGAATGATGTTGAAATTTTATTCAAATATGGTAAATTTTATTTATTTTTATTTTAAGATTTATCAAATAAGAAAATACACTTGACATTACACATTTTAGACATAGGCAGACCCTTGTTTTAGGTGTTAATCCTTTTCTATATAGACTAAATTTTGTTGTTCATGGATTAAAGATATTAGAAATATAGTGATAAATATTTTTTAATTTTTTAAGGGTGATATTTTATATTAAAATATTCATTAGTAATCAAGAAATTGTTCTTTCACAAACATTTAGAAGAGACTCATGCTCCTTGTGGAAAAATATAGTTATGGTGAACTGTGCATTATTTTCTTGAAAATACATGATCAAGCATCAATTTTTAATATTGGTGAACATATTGGTAAGTTTAATTGACTCCATTTAATATTTTTATTAATAAATAATGTGTCATAAGCTTTCATAACTGAATACAGACCTATAGTGTGATATTTTATCACATAGTCAAGTATGTTTTATGGTGGAATTCATTGATAGTGGATTGAATCAAGATACCCAAGGATTTTATAACATAGAAAAGGTAAATATAGACTAGATAAACCAAATTTTTGTCTTTGAAACATAATATAATGTTCACAATTGAAATATCGACACTCTCGGGCTAGTTTAGACACCTAAAAACCCTACACTAGGGTTTGGTTTGTAGAAGGAGTTCTAAAAATTAAAAAAGACTAAAAAACTATATTTAGTATATTTTCAAGGTGATAATCCTTATTAACACATTTACATAGGTGTACGGACCTAAAGTTACAATTTTGAGAGATTAAGGTGAAATAGGCCTAAAAGAGGCCTAGTTCTTTAGGTCTGAAGAGAGAAAGTGAATCTAGATGAATAGTTAGGCATTAAAAATTTATAAACAAATTTAATTAAATAGGGAAATTAGTAATTAATCTTTTGATTTAATAAAATTAAGGTAATCTGACCATACTATGCATTAATGACTATGAAAGTGTTACAAGGACTATATGAAGTCTATGCAAAGTTATGTAAATGATAGAGTTGAGGCCTAAATAGTGTTAGTGAGTTATTGATTGAGTAGAGAGGATTAAATGAAATATATAAACAATATCAAGGTTATGGAAAACAAAAAACTATCAATTGAACTAAAAACCATTACTGGAAGAGTGAATGTAAAAGCCATTGTCAAAGGAAGTTGGTTTAAAAACAAGGTTAAATGAGATAACTTGGTGTATGTTTTGCATCAGTCTAATAGAGTAGTGACTCAATTTGAAAAATATAGATTTAAATTTATTGGTGAATTTTTGAATTTACATATGCAAATTTCTTCAGAGCCAAGAGTACATAAATTTATTGATATTCAAGTTGTATACATTTCAAATGTTAATAAGATGTTTCTTAGTAGAGATTGGACCAAAAAATTAAATGGATACATGTCAACTAATTTATCTCACATGTGGTTACCATGGAGGGGAGATCCTAATCAAATTTAGATTAAAAGGGGACCAAAGATAAAGCATATCATCATTGGATATAATGTATCTAATGAAAGGGTCAATGTTGTTAATTCTGATTTATGGCTTTACACCCTTAACACTCCTCAAATAAGTAATTCTAAGGACTCTCATGTTATGCCTATACTTCAAAAATTATATTTTGATGGTGCTAGATGTAATATTGGGTCTGGTGTAGGAATAGTTTTAATTAATCCCAATGGGAAAGAATATAATGCTTCTTATAAACTTTAGTTTCATTACACCAAGAATTTTATAGAGTATGAAGCATTGATATTAGGATTACAATTTGTTATCACATACAAGGTTAAATAACTACTAGTATATGGTGATTCTAAACTAGTATTCAATTAGGTCATAAGTAAGTATGAATGCAAATTATCATATCTGAATAAATACAAATTTATAGAATGGGACTTGATTTAGTATTCTGATGCTTTCAATATTGCTTCAATCCCTAGATAAGGAAACTATTTTTATAATGAAATATCTTTATCTACAACTAACCTAATCCCAAATTAGGATTTCCAAAGACTTAAAATTTAATTGGTCCTATGTCACTCTGTTCTTGTTAATGTTAATCATCAATAAGTGTTTGGTGATGACCAACAAATGATTGAATTCATGAACAACTCAGGGGTGTTTGAGTCTCATATTATTGATGAGGTCAATGATATAATTGATTATAAGATAATACAACTAAATGATAATAAAATACCCAAA
Organism: Torreya grandis; assembly: GCA_037957365.1. Lineage (NCBI taxonomy): Eukaryota > Viridiplantae > Streptophyta > Pinopsida > Cupressales > Taxaceae > Torreya > Torreya grandis. The sequence continues at coordinate 566,718 of JARHVA010007973.1, read as the reverse complement.
GGCATGATTGCCTTGGAAAGACTATTTCACAAAGATAGACTAGCTAAAACTACTAAATTTCTAAAAGTAAATTTGAAAGATTATAATATAGTTGACATAGGAAATCAAGGTCAACCTCAGCTAGTAAACCTTGGTACAACATGAATAAATTAAGAGTATATAAAATATGAAGACTTACTGACTAGGTATAAGGATGTTATTGCATGGTCTAATAATTATTTGAAGATTTTTTATCCTCAAGTTATCACCCATACCATTCCATTGAAATAATCCTATAAACCCTTTAGGTAGAAGAAAAGATCAGTTAATCCTATTTTATATCCATAAATTTATAAAGAGGTTAAGAAAATATTAGATGCAAAAATAGTTTTTATAATTATACATTCTACATGGGTAGCTAATCTAGTACTAGTTGGAATGAAAAATGGAGAGATTAGATTATGCATAGATTTTAAGAACTTGAACATATCTTCTTAAAATGATAATTATCCTTCACCTTCTCTTGACAAGGTGATTCAAAAAGTTAGTGGTTTTTCCATGATGTCTTGCTTAGATGATTAATTAGGTTATAATTAGCTACTTGTTAACAAAGAAGATAGAATGAAGACTGCATTCATAACAAAATAGGGTAATTTTGCTTACAAGAGGATGCCTTATGAACTCATCAATGTAGGAGTTACATTTTAGAGAGATATGGACAATGCCTTCCAAGGTTTCATAGGTAAATTTATCATTATATCATATGGACAATGCCTTCCAAGGTTTCATAGGTATATATATCATTGTGTTTTTGAAGAATAGGGAAGATCACTTAATGTAATTACAATAAGTATTTGAATGCTATCAAAGGTATGGAATTTCCCTGAACCCCCCAAAAAGCTTATTTTTTTAAACTAAAGGGAAATTACTAGGATATATGATAACTAAAGATGGGATTTATATATATCTAGATATATTTAATGCTATATCTAAAATAGAACCCCTGAATAGTAGAACATAGTTAAAGTCTTTCTATGGGAAAATCAATTTTGTAAGAAAATTCATTTCTAGTTTTGTAGAGATTATGAAACCACTCAATGACATGATAAATAAAGATTCAAAGGTTGAATGGAATGAATAAATGAATAAAGCCTTCAAAGATATCAAGGAAGCATTAGGATAGGCACCTGTGATGATATGTCCTAACTTTATATATTTATTCTATTGCTTCTAAACATACTATAACAGTTGTTCTAACTCAAAAAATTTATAAATGTGATCATACAATTGCATTTATGAGTACTAAATTCAAAAATTTAAGTGAAATTATTACCTAATTAATAAAGAAGTATTTTCTTTGGTTGAGGTAGTTAAAAAGTTTAGACACTATATTCTTAGGAATAAAGTGTATGTTATGTTACCAAAACCTGCTACTAAACTCATGTTAAATCAATGTGATTTAGGTGAAAGAAAAGGTAAGTGGATTTCTATACTCCATAAATATGATCTTGAAATGAAAAATACTAAACTGGTGAGGTTTTAGGGATTAATCCAAATGATTACTAACACTAATCCTAAATTGAACATCATGCAAGTTGACCAACAACATTTTCAACCAAATGATTGGTATGATGCAACTATTCATTTTCTAGTCAATGTTTCTTATCTTATACCATTGACTAGAGAACAAATAAGAGATTTAAGGATCAAATCATCTCACTTCTTGATCAAGGATGGGATACTTTACAAGAAGAAATATGGAGTATATTTGAGATGTGTTTCAAAAGAAGAATTAACTAAAATCTTAATACCTTTCATGAGAAACTTGGGGGTGGAAACCCTTCTAAAAAAACAACTTAAAAATTCCTAAGTGAAAGATATTGTTAGCCAACCATTTTCAAAGATGCCCACAAGCATGTCAGGGAATGCCATTAATGCCAAATCTTGAACACAAAGGAACATAAAGTAGTTATGGCCTTGAGGCCATTTTTAATTGACAAACCATTTTATCAATAGGGTTTTGAATTTGTAGTGTTTATCAACCCTAATTTTTTATTTTGGCACAATTATGTTCTTACTACCATATATTATTGTATAATATAGATAGAGGAAGTAGTAATAACATAGTGTAGGATTGAAGATGTTATCAAATTCTTACAAGAGAACCTTTGCACTAGGTTTGGGACACTAGTATCATTAGTCTGTGATAATGGATCAACATTTACATCTATAAAGATGAATAAGTGGGCTTATGACAATAAAATATCTCTTAAGTTTTCATCTAATTATTATCTATAGGGTAATAGAGTTTTATAATATACAAACAAGAATCTAATGAAAGCTATTAGGAAGTTTGCAGCTCAAGAGCCATGAACATGGCATAAATTATTGAAGTATGCTCTATGGGAAGATGAAACCAAGCTGAAACAAGCTCTAAAATCATAGCCATTTCTTTTGATATATGTACAATAACCAATCTTTCCAATTACTCTCAAATTTATAGCTTACAAGTTTATATAGAAGTATATGGAAGTATATCAAGAATATGCTAATTCTAGGTTAATTGATATCATCCAAATGGAGGATGATAGAGAAGAAGCATTTGTTAATTTTAGTAGACATAAAACCACCATCAAAATATGGTTTGACAAATGTTCAAAGATCAAGGTGTTTAGATAGGGAGACCTAGTTCTCTTATGGGACAAATCATCTGAGACAAAATAAAAACATGGGAAATTCATTCCTTTGTGGATTGATCCTTACCAAATTATTGAGACATTGGGAGAAAACACCTTTAAGATCATAGACTTATAGGGAGTATATTTCACTTTACCAAGTAATGGATAGTATCTCAAGAACTACATCTTTGTTATTCCACCTCAAGTATTTATGGAGTAATCTGTAAGATTAATTAGGGTTAGTGTAGGTAGGTTTAGATTAGTTTCTTTCCTATCCCTTATTTGTAAATATTGTTTGTGAATATTTGTTTGCTTTTTGGACATTTGTTTTCTTTGTTTTGTTCTCTGGTTTCCAATAAGTCTTTTACAATATAGGACTTTAAGCTCCAAATCCATCTAGATTCTAAGAAGAAATTCATAAACCAAGAATGCAGATGTGACTCTTAAACATTGGTTGAACATGGATTTTAGAAATTTGGAGCTTAATGTTGTGATTCTAAGAAATTCATGTAAATTAATATCTAGACTAATTATTCCTTAAAAATATTAAACCTTATTTTCATCTAAGTTTGATTTTAATAAGGATTGTACATGTTTTAGTGAAAGTTTGAATTATTATAACAAAGTCATGTTAAAACTTAAATAAAATTATTTATTGGGATGAAATTTATGACCAGGGATAATTGTCCTATAAATCAAACATTTAACATAAATCCTAAAAACTTGGCTAAATTCAAGTTCCCAATCTTTGATGGTAGTTAAATATATTTGAAAAATACAAAAATAAAAGCCTTATTGAAAATATAAAAGTTTTCTTAGCATAGGTGATTGTGGTAACCTCCATCTTAGATATGGACACCTAGATGGCAATGGATCAAGGCCTAGAGTGGAACCAAAGGTATCTCTATCAAGGCTAAGGAAGCCTGGTTGGTAGTGAAGCAATTCCCAATCCTTCCTCTTTCATAAATCATGATTCATAATGAATATATAAATATGGTACAAGTACATGTTAATGATTAAGGTCATGAAATATGAAATTTGTTCTCTAAATTCCAATGGCAATAAATAAATGAATCAAAGCACACACACAACATGACTAAGTTTTGATATTTCACCTTAATTATGCATTTTTAAGACTTTTTTCAATCATGAATTGATTTTAATAATGGTACTTCATCATGTGGAATGATTAGTTTGTTTATTAATTTGAACCAAGAGTATTTGAATTCTAACATTTTTCAAAGTTTCCCCTAGAAGTCACCATTTTTTTAGGTCAAAATACCCCCCTTTTTATAAAATGAGGACCCTTGTTTAATTTTACAAATTGGGTTATAAATTATGCATTCAACTTGATTAGAGAACATTATTTGAATATCATGTTTGATCTATCTTACATTAGAATGTTAGAACATAAGATTTATTTAATTTTATCTAATGTTACTAACATTTGGCTCATGTGTTTCCATCTTATAGGATCAATGGATCTTCATTAGAATGAAAAAATGTTCTTGGGTTTATGCTTTAGTGATAATTTAGCCCCTAGTTTGTTAACTAATATAGTCTCATTTGAGTCATTATGCTAATATTTGGTCCTTAATCTATTAACTTAATCTAAGTTTAAATGAAATTTAAAACCTTAGTCTAAATTATTTTAGTCTAAGTTCTTATTAAAATGGATTCATATTTTTGACAAGTCACTTTGTTTCATCTAAGTTTTAGTTTAATTAATTAAGCCTAAATTTTGATTGATTTTATTAATTCTTTAAAATTTTATTTTAAGTTTATGCTAAGTTTTTATACATCTGATCCCTCACTTTTTTGATTTTATTTTCCACATGTATGATTTTCATGCACAACTACGAAGTGTTGAAACCTCATTTGATCAGATCATAGATCAATGACATGCAAGTGATCACTCGATTTAATATGTCAAATTTTCTCAGATCAAAGATTAATGGTGCATATTCAAACATATAAATTTTGATTGATGATTTGCATTAAAGGCTAGGGTCAAAAGTCAATATTAAATATCAATGACACATGACAAACGTAAAAAATAGAGATCTAATGGTGAAAACCAAGTCAATATGTCAAAAGATCCTAAGATTGAAGTAATGGTGACAAGTGTCACACTTGTGATGAATTAGATAAAGATGAATGGTCCATGTTTAATTAGGTGAATAAGCAATAGATCAATGACCTTCATTTGATTATATAATGATTAGATCAATGATTCATGTTTTATCATACAAATAAAATATCAATGGTATGTATTTAACCTAGTAGATGGAGATCAATAGTGTGAAGTGAGTTAATAAGTTAATGAGCTCAGATTGCATGTAAGGCCACCACATGGCATAAGAGCATTAACTAGATGAAGACTAATAGTGGGGTACATAAAAGGCATGTAGAGGTACCAAGTGGAATAATATTAGAGGCCTGAATCAAATATCAATGGCCATGTTGAAAGTCAAGGCTAGGAGACTCCTAAGGAGAAATTAAATAAGTAGAATGGTGAGAGGATGCCACATAGGAAAACATGTCAGATTGAAATATTTGGTGCACTTGAGCATGCAAACGTATAAATATGAGATCAAAATATTATCTAAGTCACCAAAGCATGTCTTTCAAACTCTCTTTCTACCACTAAAGCTTAGTTAAATCTTCAAAAATCCCTAAGATGTATGGAAAATCCCTAAATTATTATTGGATTCACTATTTTAAGTTGAGAGAGTTGAATTATCATTTGAAAGAGGATAATTTAATCAAGATTATAGTAATGGAAACATATAGAGATAATTCAAAGAAAGAAATTAAATTATATTTATCATTATATGTAGAGGTCTAAGTATTTAAAGACATAAAATTTGTGACTTCTACATTAGGCACTAGAGATAATAATTTCTCAAGATTATTCTTGACTATTGAAAACTAGGGGATTTTAATTAAAGAAGAGGAGAAGCTACTCCTGATGAAGAGACACTATGATTACATCATAGTAATTTATATGATTGGACTCCATTATGATACTACCACACTGGAGGTATTGTAGTATATTGATGTACAGAGTCCTATTTGCATAGATGCTAAAATTGATAAGGGTATGTTGATTCATGACCCTAGTTTGAGGAAAATTGCATATATATATATATATATATATATATATATATATATATATATATATATATATATATATATCCACTATTTATTTTGAGTCATATTATAAGCTACCTAGGCCCTAAATAGACCTTTATTACATTAATATATGCACCCAAAAACATACTATGATGGACATCATAGCAAAATAACTAGAATTTGGTAACAAGGTCATTGGTGATCTTACAAAGAAAATCCGTATGAGCCAATTCATAGCTAGAGTTAGAATGGTCATGACCATGTTGAACAAGATATATATATATATATATATATATATATATATATATATATATATATGTACACATACAACATATTTAGAACCTATATGGGTGATTTTGGTATATTTCATTATTAAAGAAGTGGTGGTTCCTCTTTTTAGGTGAAATCATTAGTATTTCCCTAAGTAGACCAATTTATGAGATTAAAACAAAGAAGATAACTCACTTATTCATGATTTTATATTTTTTAGAAGCCCTATGTGCCACCACTAAAATCCCTAACCAAAAAGAATGGTCTCCCAATGGCACCCAAACTATGTCCCAATATTATTCCAAATTGCATATTTATAAATATAGGGACCATATTTCATTCATTTGTGATTGTGTATATCCTACATTAGGACAAACCATCAATGGATATATTATGATTTTACTATCATTAAAATAGAGGGAACCCAAAATCCCCACCTCAAATTACTTGTACATGTGCCAAATAGGTTGGGAGAACAAAAAGTGGCATATCAATTTCTCAATGGTATAGATGGGATTTGTAAAACTAAAAGGAAGGGACTTCTCCTTTGTTTTATAATGAAAATTGGTATAAATATTTTCAAACAATGGGACCATATTGAAGCTACTTTAAAACATAGTCTCTCTTTCAACTTGGAAGTAGATGATCATAGATATTTGGATCCTTATGGTAGAGTAAAGGAACACTTGAGAAGAAAAGGCATTCTAGCTATGCCTTATGAGCATGAACCTAGTGCATTTGACTTTGTGTACACCAAGGTAGCCACTTATTATGAATTCTATATAAGGTTAAAGGAACATAGTATAAATCATGAATCTAGATTGTAGAGAGATTAGAAAATGGAAGATATATGGTAGTTAGGTCCAAGATAATACCATTTGGTAGATTTTGGTCCTTATAGGATTCCCATAGTCAATATACAAATAAAACATAGACTTGATGAAAGGAGACCAATATAAATTACTTCAAGCTCCTCAGCTCCTGAATATTTTGGAATAGTAGGGCAAGGTTTGTTTTAACAATAAGAGGTTCATATGATAGATTTAGATCCTTAAGAGTATATTGAAGATGTATTTATAATGATTTCCATAAAATGTGAATTAGATTTAGATTTAGAAGAAGAGAAGCTTGAAGAAGCCAAATAAGAAAAGGGAAAAGAGAAGTCTATGGACTTAATCATCATGGGTCCTCATAAGAGGAAAGCTAAGACTATAGTTGTCTCAAAAGGAAAGAAAACTAAAGTGGACATCACATAACCTTTGAAGGATATCAGCTTGTTTAGCGAGGATAATCCAATATATAAACCAACTATACCTAAATGGTTCATAAATGAACCAAGGTTGTAGAGGATTCCTACTATCTATTATGCATGGGATATAGTAAAAACTAAAAATATACCTATTCAATAGGATTTAATGCTTTGGATCATTGCATTTCAAGATTAAGAGGAAATGAGACTTGCTACTCTAGATCAGTTAATAGACTAATTATAAATAGAGATGCCAATTAGAAATATGAATCAGTCTTTAGTTGGGGTTAGATATGATCCAATTTCTATGGGTTTACAAAGAGTCACTAAGATAGTAAGCATGGAAGGAGGTTAGGATAGTTTTCACCAAAGGGTTGAGCCTTTAGTTCATTTAACCTAGAAGAGAGAATAGAGACTAAGGGAAGAACCTTTATTTGAAGATGTTCTAGAACTAGCACAATCCTAGGTAGAGAATTTCAAGCTACAATCAAAGGGTTAAAATAATAGAAGAAGAATCTAGAGGAGTAATCTATTTTGTCAATACTAAAAGACATTATTAATAATTTTGAAGTAATAATCTACGATACATTAATTTATTTGAAAGTAATAAGGTCCAAATTAGACATAGTGAGCAAACAACATACCCTAGCTATGATATAAGTTTATGAGTGGCAAGGTTCTAATAATAAAATAAAGGCATTGATCAATATATTAATGGAGAATCATATCCCTGAGATCAAAATAGTCAGTCTATCACACTTGAACATGGCTATGATAATCTTGATGGAGAAAATCAAGGATATAAACAAGTGGTCAAAAGGTATGGAGGGCCTCTTATATTAATTCAAACAACTAGAGGGCAAGATGATGCAGATGTGAGGAGGTTTTATCAAGGATCCAACCCTCCTCACTCAAACGGGCCTAATAACTTATGAAGAGTTCAAACAAAGAGCTATTGATTTTATGAAATAGGTCAAAGATAAAAGCAAGGGTACTCTAGGGGCTAACAATACATGTATTTTAGACATGATCTTATCAAAAATTGAGAATATTGGTGATGTTATGAGCATAAATGAAGCTATGGACCTAATAGATGAAACCTTCAAAGACATAACAAGGCAAATAGAAGATATTTTCATGGAGCTAATTATCAATCTCAGGTTGATTGATGAGTAATATGTAAATTCCAAGAATATTTTGGAAAAATATCAAAATGTTGCAACTACAGTGGTATTTCAAGGTCAATTGAGTTGACTTATAATATTCTTTTGTGTCAAAGATCATGTAAATCATTTGAAAAGTATATGCTATTTTGTAAAAGCATGTGCAATGTGTCATGTAGATACATTGTAGGTTCATCACATTTGAAAAGTGTAATTGGTTCTAGAATATTTTCAAAAAGACACTTGTCTAATTCTCATTTGATAATAACTGATATACATACCTCATAATTTGCCTATTATTGGAAATATCATTGTCATTGATGTCAAAAAGGAAATTATGAGCATGTCATTAATGTTTAGGATTATCTATGATGATTATAGGATATGCAAAGGATATTATTATATGTTAAGGATGATTGGAATTCTTGTGTGCATGAATAGAATTCATCTGGTTCTTCATAATTATTATGTAGAAATTTTGGGTCCAAACAAGAAAAGATAAGTAAGCATATTTATGAGTCATAATTTTCACATATAGAGGTGTTAGGACAAAATGATCACTTGGGTTTATTCATTTTTATTCCTAGTTTATATGTTTTAAATCTTAGGTCATACAAAATAGCATGAAAAAAGATATGTTTGATAAAAATATGGATCCAGGGCATTTTGATAGTGTTTTCTAACACTTAGTCAAATTTGTAGTTTGCAAAAAAAAAATCAAAGGCATTTTTATGAAGACATATCTTACACCTATGAAGGATTTCGGAGAAATTGGATATATGGATGGAATCCCCTATGTAAAAGGATCATGTACGTTAATTTACATGTAATTTGACTAAGTGAAATAAGAGTTATGTAGATGCAAAGTTGGCTTTCCAATCGAAATGAAATGGTCTCCATACTTAGAAAAAATCTATACAAGGTCATGCAAAGTTGACATTATTTTAGAAATATCATCTATGGACATTTACAAAAGAAACAAATAGTAGATTTGCTACGGGTTTTTCATGAGCATCTTAAATATATGGACTACAAGTTTAATTGAAAAGGAATGAGCTTGAAAATTGAAATATATTTGCACTCAGAGTAGATAGGGTTTCTTAGTAAAACCCTAAGGGATTGTGTCATGGCATCAATAAGAACTTTTTATTTTGATGATGACTAGCTATAGCCTAGACCTAGTAACTTAAGTTATAACTAAAGCCTTTGTCATCATTACAAAACTAGCCTCTCGACCTAAAAATTACTAGTTCAAAGGGCTTAATATTTCTTAAGTCTTAAACTTTATATTAAGTTTAATCTTGATCAAAGTTTGAACTTCATTGTACATATATGATCCAACAAAGATAAGTAAAGTTAAAGTGTCAAAGGTCCCTCTGAGTGAATTTTCTAATGCCAAGTATCACAAGCACATGAGTTTGTCAGATATAGGACCAATGAGAGTGAGCTTGTTAGATTTAATGATCGAGCTTGTTTGAAGATTTGATGGTGCACAGGTGATCATGTAAAGGAGATCTAATAGATTGAATGGACTCAAATGCTATAAAGTGCTTGATTTTTATTGACATAGTGGAAAGTTAAAGAGCGATTAGGCTCAAGAAGATCAATAGAGAAAAAGTGATAAAAAGATATAGGAAGTAGCGAGGTTGGAAAGATCTCAATGTTTAATGTCAAAAAATAAGTAAAGATCATACATATTTGAAGATCAAATAAAATTTAGAATCTCATATCAGGAATATTGAATGAATGCATTTTAAAGTTGAGTCATTTAAGTGTCGACCATTAAATAGTGGCACCAAAGGCAAGATTAGTGATCAACATTTAAAGTCATGTCCAAACAAATGGTTAATTGGAAGAACATGAAAGAACTTATGAATAGTCTCTATATCTCAACATAGATAATGATATTGATCGATCCAATTGATCAAATCTATAAATAAGAGCTTGTACATAAAAACTTGAGTCTAATATATTCTATAGATAGTAAAGAGATCTATAATTATGGTGTGATGCATGGAATCGAGACATGGAAACTAGCAGTTCAAGTCTTAATGAACTAAAGTCTAAAATTGATATGATGTGTTTGTAGTCTAAGTGTGAACACAAAGAAGAAGTGAACCCTAGATCATTTATTTATATATATGATATCTAGGATAAATAAAAAAGTAATGGAATAATTGGATTTTCTATTGAGATAAGTTGAATATAGATAGAGGAAAAAAGCAAAATCCAATGAAATGTGTCAAATTGAAAATTATAAAAACATAAAACCAAAGGGGGAAAAGAAGAGCAGGGTGTTTGGTAAAGGCAATGAAGTGTGTCAAATAGAGAGATATCTAGACACAAGACTAGAGGAATAGAGAGGAGTAGAGAGGAAGAAATGCACAAAGAGAATGTGCAGAGTATGATCAATTCCAGATTAGACCTATAACAAAGAAAAGAGATTTGGATTCATGTATGAATATAATTTGTAAATTAGAGTTGTATCTCTATATAAGAGTCTGATAAGTTGGTGCCATCAAATAAGCTATGTGGGTACTTAGATTAGGGGTGGGTTCTACCTTAGAGTTGTTGTTTTTAAATCAAAGGATTGATTTTTCCTTAGGATTGGTGTCCTTAAACATTATAGCCAATGAGGTTTTCCAATGAGGCTTTGATTATGAAGATGGATTATAATAGTATATTCTATAAACTATTCTCATCATGATTTTTCCCTTTGGGGTTTCCACATGTAAATCTAATGCCATGCTTATGTTTGTGTGTATGTGATCTCTGAATTTATCTTTTAATTTGCATATGATTTTTAATTATATTTAAAAGTATTAAAGGAATAGTTTCAGTTGATCTACTGATTCACCCCCCCTCTTAGTAGATATTTGTGTTCTAACACCAATAAAAATGGGTATAGTCATTTTAATAAGGGAGGAAGTTTTAAGAGAAAAAAATTTGTGTAAATTTTGGATCAAGTAATGTAAGTAAGAGAATTATGCAAATATTGTCTCATATTTATTTGTATGTTTGTTATCATGGCTACTTCATGTTTTTTATTTGATTGTTTAGATTTGAATTGATTTTATGAATTTGAGATGTGCATATGTTAATTTAGATTTTTTAATTTGAGCTTACTCTAGGTTGACTGAAAGTTGTTAGATTCATTTCAATATCATTGATTTTGTTGAAGATATGCAAATGAAATAATATTTTTTAATTTAATATTTAAGGTGAATCTAATTTCTAATTTACATATGTTTTAAATATCCATAGACATTTTCCTAGTATATGATTGGACCTATACTTTTGGTAATTTCATGTCATATGTTTGTTTGAATTGCATGTCTTTGATGAAATTAAAGTCTTGTTAAGATGTATGAATTGATGAACAAGAACATCCTTCTTTCTTCCCTACCCTACACATTTTCTCATTTTTTTATCAAATCACTATAGTTTAATTTCTCGTTATGAATATTCATGCTAGATTAGGTTTAAGATTTAGATTCTAATCATTATCCATTTAATTTAGCTAAATAAAATTCACCTTTCACAAGACTTCAGGACCACAATTTCTCACAAAAACCACTTTCATAATCATTTTGTGAAATAGTCAAATAGCTTGGTTGCTACTCCACCATAGATCTCAAGAAGATCACAACCATCAAATCATGTAAAATATTCTTTGAATCTTGAAATGAGATGTGTTTTCAACACTATGATAATCTTGTGATACACTTTCACACGTCAAAACCTAGCCACATGGTCCTATTCATAGTTTTACTACATAATTTTTTTAGTTAGTATATTGTGTACTCTTCCCAAAATTCATGAGGGTCAAGACATGTTTACTTCCCAATAATAATTTTGCATAGTTACACAAGTCTGGGTTATGATCACCCCAACTCTCTAACACTTTAATAAGGAACCATCATCTTCAAAAACATTCAATGGAAACATGATTTTTTTGTCAACATACAAGTGTACTCTAACCCTTATTCTTTCATGTTTCAAGATAATTATTTAGAGATAGTTAATGCACATATTCAATAGTATTATTCAAATATGTATGGTACACATGTTTTGTATTATCATATAGGTTCAATAGTTACACATTTAAATGATCCATATATACAACTAATTATTCCACTATAGTTACTAAGAGACACTATAGTGCATTGTAATCTATAACACATACTAAGATAGAACCACATAGAGTTTATTGGGTTTAAAACTAAACACAAGAAATAAGACACCTTCTTATTTTGTAAATTATACCATAGATCCCAAGGCATTATAGATTGATTCATTATACAAAAAAATCCACAAGTATTGCACATGATAGACATGAAACACCACATGAATCTATATTAGATTTTGACCCATAACTATTTGATACATCCCATCCACAATAGAGTATCCCTCCACCAAGTGATATAAGCACCTCCTATGGGGATTCCCTGAGTACATCATTTCTTTATTTTTAAATTCAAATATTCCAAAAATATAAATAATAAAATATTTAGATAATGAAAAAACATTCAAATATTCAAAAAATCTAAAATCAAGACCTGAGCGTGACATCTACTTTACATTTTTACATATTTTATTTATCACATGTTTAGTATATGGAATATTATTTACACACACACACACACACACACACACAAAGATATATATATCATGAAATTTGAGTGTTATGAAAGACATAATGTTACACATGGGCATATAGATGTTTGTTTTCCCTCTACCCAATGGTTGATATTGGTGCATCATATTCCATATGTTTAAATATTTTATATTATATATTTCAATTATTTACCATGTTGATCCACCTATATTTCTTACGCATGCCTCTCTAGTTACTAATTTATTACATAGTGACAAATGATATGTCATTTTAATGTGAGATAATATTGATACATATGGATTGAATATATTAGTTCCTTATTCTATCCTACATTTATGTTTTTATTATTATACGTAATAGATTAATTTTTTGTGATAATTGTGTTTGGTTTTTGGATTTTATCAATATGACATCATGTGTCCCTTTTTTGTAACATTTTTTATGTTCTCTTGAATGTGGATGTTTTCCTTGATTTTTGTGACATCTTATATCTATTGTATGTGGTCATTTATCCTATGTGTGACAACTAAAACTTATGTTTGTTGAGCATGCTAATATTGAGGGGTGACATGATATATGTCATAAACTATTACCACATAATTCTATTTAAAGGTAATTATACTACATGATTAATTAATATACATGTGGATACATGACACTTACATGCCTTGAATTCCATATATTACATATATGATTTTATTAATACATAAATTATTATGATGATATACTCTCTACATGGTCAATTGATATAACATAATGATATATTTTTACATGACATGGTTTGTTCATTCTCCTTTTGAGATGAGTGACTTGTGTGACACATCCTTATGTCAAAAGGGGGGAATTATAATTGGTTCTTATTATTCACATAAGACTCCATGAACATAAAACCATAGTAGAGTTCATGTTTCTTAGATTTTAGAGATTCATATGGTTCATATATCACATTATTTCACAAGCATGATGGACATTGATGCATTGATACAAAGTACATATGCATATACATAATAGTTTATAAGAATAATTTTTTTTATTTTCACATTTTTATACATTTGAGATACATGTTCTCAAAGTCAACATATAGATGTATATAATTCTATATTATTTTTATAGATTTAGGGGTCATGATACTAGTTCATAAACATATACATTATAAAATCATAATAATTTAATGATAAATGATTGTCACTAAACTTCACACTTATCAATTATATGTACATGATGGGGTAATGAACATTGTTTACTCACTTGAGACCGCTATTTATTATTTTTGTATAGATTTAACTTGATTGAATTGTAGTGAAACATTATATTTTAATCTATAATTCATATGTAGTGGTTGATTTATTTTTTTAAGTGAATATTTCCTTATTAGTTCTCTCAATATACCTACTTAGTGAATTATTAAAGCCAATGAGAATTGAAACTGATAATGATCTGATCTAATAAAACTCTCTACATAATTCAACCACTTGTGATAAAATCCATAATATCCTTAACATATGAATAACCAAATAAACATCTTATGGATTACAAAAATTATGATATGGAGACTACCAAAGTATCCATGATATTTGAATTAAAAAAATAGTGGATTCACCACTAGGATGTCATAAAGAAAACATCCTTTCTAGGTTTGGTTTACACATTATTCTTTTAGGTATTGGTTCACACCCTTATCCCTCACTATAATTTAATGTTTAGGCAAAGGTATTCCCTAAACATATCTTAGGTGCTTCATGTTAATAGAAGGTAAGTGCATGTCTAATTTTTATAATATAAATATTATAAACTTGCATGAAAACATTATTAATAAGAGTATTTAGGATTTTTTTTTTCAACAAAAAGGACAACATAAATACAATTATAGGTATGCCCTTGGTAGGATTTCTACCAACCTTCACAAAATCATGAACATGAATTTGTTTTGTTTCAAGGGTTTAACTAATATGGAGAGATCTTGCTTCTTTTCAAAAGGCATCTCTTCAACCCTACTTCTAAGTCTAAAATAGATTGGAATAATCTTTTAAATACTTTTACTTTGATCTATTTTCCTTTCCTTTCCTTTCATGTTTTGATTTTCTATTTTGTTTCTTAGATTAGGGTTATTTTTTTTCCTTTATTGGGATTATTTTCCAACTATTTTTTCTAGTGGTTCCACATTAGTCAATGACAAGTGATGAAATGAAAGTCTAAAATTAGGTAACACAAGTGAAATTTTGTGTGAAAGATGCTCCATTATTTATTTTGTTACCTTAAATTTTATAAATGAGTCAGTCTTAAAGTTTGAGATTTCTATATGTGCCTTGAACCTATTCTTATCTATGTAATTTTGGGTAAAATTGGAATGTTTTTTGAAGGTATCCTTTTGAAACCAAGCACAAATTTCACATGTTTAAATTATATTAGTATGGTTGGGTGAACCTATGGTGATAAATACCTAGGGTGGAAAATCTATAGTTCTACCTTTCATTTTCCATAGTCATCCTCAAACCTAAACTAAGACATAAAAAGGAAAAATATAAAATTAAAGAAAACATAAAAGATAATCGAATTCATAAAAACCTGGTCTTGGGCGATTTGACAAACCTCTAATGGGGCTACGAATGCCTAACTCGCAATAGATTAAGGCCTTAACTTGGATTATTGGAAACTTTATAAGGGTTATAGATGCCTAGATTGTAGTGGAACAATGTCTAGGTAGATGTATTTAAGGTAGGACTCACTTTCCTAATGGTTGGAAACATAACAATTAGTCCTTGTAGACCTTATAAACTAGTAAAAAAAATTCATTTTGTAAACATCAGGTCAAAAAGGATTCTTGATTTAGTCACTTAGCTAATCTCTTATTCTCTCTTATTACATTTATGCATGACCATGTACTATTTTAACCATAAGTTATGGGTTATTTAATTTTTTCTTATATTAAAAATACTTAAGAGTATTTTCTAGTAGAGTTTCCATTCATTTTTACTTGTAAAATATGCCCTAATTTCATCACTAAAAAATAGAACCTATTTTTATATGAAGTTTGGTCTTCTATTTTAATCAAGTCTAGTCTCTTTTATTCATGGCATGATTGAAAATTTCCTTGACAAGATGTAGGTTTTGTATTTCACTAGATTTTATTTTTAAAGCAAGTCTAAACTTAAAATATCTATTTCATGAATTTTATTTTGAGAAATTTTATCAATTAGATCAATATTGATCTAAGTTTATCAGCTGGTTTGAATCTGATAACTCTTGGTCTATTTTATATCACATTTTGAACTGCATTCAAATTCACATTTCCAAACTATTTCACCATAGATCTATATGAGTTACTCAATTATTTTATAAACACATTACTTCTTTTACTAAGGAAGTTGGTCTATTAATGCTTTTATTCCATCTAAAATGACTATCTAATTGTAAAATTTAATTTATTTACTTAGTCTTTTTCTCATAAAATGGACCAATATTGGATATGTAATTAAATATATGTCTAATTCTTTACAAATGTAATCTTTAGACTTAGTTTCTTTTGAGTTAACCCATTTAGTCATTTGTTTTCAAATTCTTATTTTATTATAATATCTATTTCATTTCTTGTAGGCCAAAAATCATTAGAATATATGCATTAGTCTCAAGGAAAGTGAATAGTTTCCACTTGGTACTCACCTACTTCCCTAAGATTCTTTTGCCTTATCCATTTTTGCCTTGACTCTCTAAGTACCTAGGATTATGTTGCGTGGCATAATATTATATCCTTGCCTTATTAGGCCTCCTTAGTTACCTAAATATACCTTAAAACCCATAGATGGATGTGATCATTCCATATGTCATTATTCTATGTCATATGGTGCATGAGGTAGCCTTTATATTTCCTAATCCCTTCAATCACTTGGATGTTTGGAATCATGGCACTATTTATCTAGGCCCCCAAGGTTGTCTATATCTTTATAGATATACTGTTAAGTCCCTAATAAATGAGATATATATGTATGTCAAGATCTCATTTCACTCAAATTATATAGGTCATTAGTTTAGGTAGAGACCTTGAGTGATCAAATGGAACCTATGTGGCATCAATTACTATTTGGGCATTACATTGGCATCAACTTTAGCTTTTCACTAGCTTAAAATCGATGCTCATCTAACCCATCAAAATCCTAAAATACATATCCTCCCTTTTTATTTTTAACCAAATTATTTACCTTCTAATTTCATTAGGATTTTAAGTTTAACTTAGCACTTAATGAGGTAAAAAAAACTTAAAATGACTAGGGTTTATCTATTATTATTTTTCTAGAATCAGTTAATTAATTATCTGATGAACTAAATCAATTACGTTCTTGATAAAAAAAATATTATGGACTTAAATTTTTATGATCCGTTTGTTGGATGTTCCATACCCTAGTCAATATTTTTAAAAGTTAACTCTAATGAATAGTCCTTACATTTTAAAATCTAACTATCTCTTTCTACCTATATGTTTATAATTGTTGAGCAATCACCACTTCCCAACATCTCAAAACTATGGCTCTAAAAGACTTTGAACATTGATTTAAATTTTGTGACCCTGTAAGTTTATAGGATCATGCCACATGGCATGATCCCACTTCTATAGGCCCTCAAGATGTTTCAAACAAAGGAACTAATTAGTAAATCTCATAGGTTAATGGGATGATGCCATGTGGAATCATCCTACTTTGTGCCTTCAAAACAAATAGGAGTAAAATGATAGAGCACTAAAAAAGTGAGTCCTTGAGATCATTTAATATGGAATAATATCAAGAATATGAGAAAAATATAAATTGAATAGAGACCATAAATATTTTATTGAGTGTTATCTTTATACTTATCAATATCTATCTACACCATTGTTTAAAAAAATGTCAAGGTGATCTAGTCCTTAGTAGAAAATGAAGTACCAAGAAGCTTACATGTTATATAATCAATGCATATCAAGGACATGATGAATTATTTGAATTAAGAATTAGTGGACATGTAAGGATAAAATTCCTGAGGTTGATATATGGACCTCTAAAAATAAGACTATAGCTTAAAAATGATGCCCATTTTGCCCATCAAAATCTAAGAATTAGACTGTAAGTCCAAACAAATTTTTTTAAATCATTGATCATATTATAACCTAGTATAAGCATATGATGATAAATATTTCAAGGTAAATTAAATACCATTTTAAGTCAGATATTGGTGTATACATCGAGATCAAATAAGCTAAAAATCACAAGAAGACAAAGAATGTTTGTGAATAGTTAGTTGTCAAGAGGACCATTCATACTTGGAAAATGAAAAATTATGATCATAAATTTAATAAAATAGTAATCCATTGAAGGTAAATTTAAATTTGATATTGTGTTAGTCAAATTAACACATCAATCTCATATTATCATGTTATCAGTAATCAAATAGATAAAAATTTCATCACTAAAGATATGCACACATTAAATTTATGCCTCAGTGAGATGCCTTATATTTAATTCCTATAACCAATTAGTGTGTGGATGAATCATTGAATATTTTAAACCACCTAGATAGTGGCTGACCCTATTTAAAGTTTATATAAATCTATCCATGACACAGAGTTAAGGTTTTGCTGAATAGAGTTAAAATAAAGTAGAAAATAACCAAACATCCTTTCCTACATTTTATTGATTTCCTAGCTTAGATTTTAACATAGGAAATGTTGTAGTAACACATTTTATGTAATGACATTGACTAAGGTGGATATGTTAATAGATGATCCTTGAAAACCCATCAGAACATGTTAATACATGTATAAATAAGTGTGATAAATGAAAAAAGAATACAACAGACTATATATCATATTTAAATTATCCATTGATTAATAAAAAAATAATAAAGAATCATAAAATTTAGGATTATTAGATACAAAACATTCAATAAGATCTATATGACTAATAAATTTAGGAAACAAAGCATAACTACACACATAAGAACAATAAAAGACAAGTAAGGGAATCCATTTTAGAAATTTATATTAATCTCTATCACATCAAAACCATTTAAAAATACAATTGAGCACTACATATAGAATTTTAAAAAGTTTTGTATCTTCATATTTGATCCTTTCACTACAAATATATTAAATAGTATTTGTACTATGAAGCCTATTGACATGCTTACAAGGGATGAGTACATACAAAAAGATATACAAGAGGCAAAATAGTGCAATTCACACACGTGTCCATAAATTACACTCTATGATTTTGGTATACATATTCTAATCCTACCACTTTCTTGTAATTAAATACTTATATCATCCTAAGATAATTTCACAACACAAAGTCCTAAGTTAAATCTTGAAAACTTTGTATATGTTGAGGAACTAAACCAAAAATAAGAGTTGTTTTTATCACTCTAGGTAACATTTACTAGTTTTAACCCTTTATGTACTACTTAACCACCCTTTTAGGTTTTTAACTAAGTAGTGTACTATTATATCACCCTTGTGGGGTTTCAATAGACTAACTTGAATAGGTGGCAATCCTTTATAAATTTTCAATCAACCTGGTTCCACTACCAATGGTTAAGGCCATCTTATAACAATTTATAAAATTTTAGGAAAAAATTAAAATTAAAATGGTCCATAGTACCTATTAATAAGGTGGTGTCATGGATTGAGTTGGCTATGAAAAATATTTATGCAATTTTGATTATACTTGAGGTTCATAAGAATAAATTAAGACTATAGAATTGGAGGAGGTTGCAGTTGGTGTTGGATCGCTAACTATGAAATAATGGTAATCTTATTTTGTTGGATAACATATTTAAGTTATTGAGGAGGAATTAATTGAAGGTAATTAACAAGTTGTGAAATGGAGTGATTTAGCTAGGAAAGATCTTTCTTACAGATTTTCTAGTCAATAAGCACTTCTCATACCATAGTGAGTATTGTATGCAGTGGGAATTGAGTCACCATTATATTTTGAATATATTTATTTTATGTGATGGTGATAAGTGCCTTGGATTTTTATACCTTGATATAAATGTCTTAGGAGAGATCATCAATCCTATCTTCATTATTTTGTGTTTGAATTCCAATAAATGCACTATGGAAAATCTCATTTTTTGAAGTTTGTATCTTGTAGATGACATTATACCATGAATAAAGAAATTAATTTAGTGTGATGTCCATTGATGTAGAGGTATATGAATGATATTCCATCACTAATGTCCCTTTTTATACACTCTCAAACTATATCTTGGATTCAAACAATGAATTGTTGAGTTTCTACTTCCAATTCAACATTTCTTGAGTAATGTGCTTGTCTTGAACTATAATCATATTAAAACATGATCATATTCATCTAAGAGCACACAAATTACCTCTATTTTTTCTTTGATATTCTTCCACTGAATACAAAAGGATTATAATTTTTTTGTATCAATCTATTCCTTTATTATTTGGGACAAGAGGGTGAAAATTACTTCTCTTCTAACATGAATTAGTCACCCAGGACTTAAGTAACCAAAGTAGGGTAAGTTTTATTGATGAACTATTATACATTGGAGAATTGGGCATATAATTATGAATTATCCTACCATAGTTTCAAGACTTCATTATCCAATTTTTAATCCTTATATGCTAATTATTCCTAAAAAACAGTTTTCCTTCAATTTGTTTATCTAGTGTAATTTGAGAAACATCCATAGATGATTCATGAAATGTTTTGGCTAGAACCATAAATAAAGTTATATTTTAGATAGGTTCATTATTAATCTTTTCCATATGAAGAAAAAAGTAATGTGTTAGGTGGATGATTTAGGGACATCCAACAACCATTTACTAATTAGTTGAGGCCTTAGTTGATAGGCCTCCTCCTTTGCAACTCCATGAGTAGTTTTTGAGTCTGAATGTGTGGTCAATGTTTCCTATGTGTCAATTGTTTGAACAATCTTAGTGGTCTCCACTTATTTTAGTGTCATAATTTCCTATTGTATTTTGTTCTCTAATTATTCCTTGGATTTATTTTTCAATTCAATTATAGTTTTTTCCTATGCTTCAACCTTAGTCTCAGCTTCTTCATTGACTTTGGATTTAGATTCAACTTTATCTTTAACCTTCACCTCTTCCTTGGCCTTAGATTTGGATTCACATTCAACCCTGGTCATGGCCTCTTTCTCAACCTTAGATTTAACTTTTGATTTAGCTTTAGCTTTATATTTGGCTTTCTTCTTCTAAGCCTAGCATTTAACTTAATCTTGTTGGGTGCACAAAGCTTCTTTAGTCTTTTGCTCATGTTGAGCCTTTGTAAGTGTCATTAATTCATCTTCATTTTTATATGAAACCTATGCTTCTTGGTTTTCTATTTATTTTTTCATCCTTTCTACTACTTATTATTTATTATTTACCTCCACTTCTTCATCATTTTGTTTTTGATCCTATGCTTCCTTAGATCTTTTCTTGTGCTCCGACACTTTGGCCTATTTATTTTAATACTCCTCCTCCTTAGAAGCCTTGAAATGTTATTATTATTTTCTTAATTTCAAGACTTATTATCTACCTCTTTTTTTTCCCTTTGCATACTCTTATTATTCCTTTGTATCTTGTTCCTATGTAATGATATACATTTTCTCAACTAGCTTGTCTGGTTGCAATAAATTGATTTTTTTAATCTTCTCCATAAAACTTGGGGAATCAAGCATTGTGATTAATTTTGATTATTCATAGGATGAAGACTCCAAAATAGTGCCTCTTCATGGCATAAAATTTATTTATGGAAGATGGAGGTGAAATGAGGGTATTGTTTGACCTCTTCATAGTCTAGATTGCCTGTTATGTTCCAACTTCTTCCACAAGATTTATAAGAGACAACATTATAAATTTTATTATTAAGGAATGTTTAGGTGCATCATGAGTCTTAGGTATATACACAAAGGTAGGAGGTGTAATCTATTATAATTGACCATGAGTCTCACTCACAGTAAAAAATTTTGTAGTTGGAATTGTTTAAAAAAATTATGACTAGAACTATTACCATGTTATTTATTATCCTACAATATCTACTATAATCAAAGGAGGAGGTTGGGTAATATCAACTAAAAAATTTGGTGTTAATTAATTTTCTACCTAGTAGGTGTGCACTAAATTCCAAAATAATAACTTCTTTTCCTCTTCTTGATCAGACACATAATTTCCAATGTATGTGAGCATACTATAAAACTTATTATTCTTCAACTCTTACCTCTTCTAGGTTGTACTCAATAATTATCTTTATAACATGCTTATTACCTATCCTTGAATTTGTATGATGTGTCATATTTTTAGGGGATGGTGGTGAGGATTATTATGTTGGTGTCTTCCTCTTACCTTTATCATCTTGTGATGGAGACAATTTAGTTTGTGGTGGTGCTTATGGTTGAGATTATCCCTATGTAGGCATATATTGTTATGCACTTGGAGGTAAAGATCATAGAATTTGTACTAACAGAGAAAAAAAGTATTTATACCACATAATTTTTTCTTTATTATATGACATCATGATTAAAAATTTAAATGGGGTTGTGATTTATTTGGAAAAATCATGCACTTTGATCCAAATACCTTATGATTTTTTATCATACAAGCTACACTAGGTACTACATAACCTCCTTGGGTATTTGGGGATGTGATATGTTTATCTCTTGGATATATATACACCATGCATTATATTAGCTTAAATATTCATATATTTTACCTATTTTGGTCTAAGAAATGTTGACAAATGTAATGGAAAGCCAAAACTTGATAACTAGATTTAATGGTCCTCTTGTGACTTCCACTATGTAAAATAGAGGATCAAGAATAAGAATTTATTCTAAAATGCTTTTGATTTACTAATGAGAAAATTTTACATTTTCATTATCATCTCTAAGGCCAAAAAAATGACCTAATTGAAATCATCATGCATTCATATCACATAACACACAATGTCTACAACACCTTTGGTTACCTACATGACACTTTTGGTGTTATACCAAAACCATTTGGTGATGAAATTTAGAGAGAACATGAACCAAACTATATTTTATAAAATAGATGGGGATTACCATACCTACCCTTGTATATTTATCCCTTGTCTCTGAGTAGATGGGTAGATCCTTACATTTTTAAGGCAAAATGGATTTGCCTAAGATGGAAGTCCTATTACTCTTGTCATGGTTGTAGGATTGATAAAGATGGTGAAATTTTATGAAATGTGAATAGTTACATCATTATATATGTTGATAATCATGAGAATAAACTCATATAACTATGCAAAACTATTAAATTTTATGATTCATTCGACATTAGATCCTTGCATAGAATTTTGAAGTGCCTTATGTTATTTCTTGTTGGTTAGGATTGAAAAGAGTGGCTTCTAAAACATCAATAAAATAAATAGGATACAGATCATGATATCTCATTTGATTTATTCTTAGGACAATCCCCATATCTTATTTATACACATTGTTGAGTGGAATCAATAATTGTGTAATATCTATGTTTGTTGAGTTAGATTGAACTAAACAATTTCTATGGTTGATCTGACATTGGTGAGAAATCTATACACAAGTATTTGATTTAGATGCAGATCATAGAGTTTAATTATTTTCAAGAGTGTGTAATGTATTTGTGTTATTCATTCAATTTTTTATATATTTTTTCCCATTTAAAATCATATGGTAGATAGGTTTAAATGTCATGAGCTAGTTGCACATGATTTTAACTCTAGAATTAATGTCAACTAGTTATTTTCAATGTGATGGTTACCATTATATGTCTAAAAAAATTAGTATATGTAATGGAAGTATTTGATGTGATGCACTATATTCTCATATATATACATTTATTTTATATACCATCATAATGGCATATGATTTACTTTAGGAAAGATGCAATATTTCAATTGTATCATCATTAACAGTTTTAAATGGCAGCTGACTACCTTTTCTCCATCTTGGATTTTTGGCACCTCATTTTTGGACTTAAAATGAACCTCATGTATCCATTTCCACTTGTATTTTAATTAAGATTAATTTTTTCATAGTTTTCATTATATGATTTTGAGTTAATAATTATAGTTATAATGTTCTTTGATATAGAAATCACCTATACAAATACACATAAGCCTAAAGCAAAATAAGAAAATAAAATGTTAAACAAAACCCTAAACTACATGGTGTTATTCATCACCATCTCATAATTATTATGATGAATGATAGATATTATATATGGTATGTCTTAATCATAAATCCATTGACACATCCCAGAAAAATAGATACTTGAATATCTTTTAGGAAAATTGATCCCTATTTTAAAACATCATGATTGATATAAAGTCATTTCCATGGAATGTAAAACTTATCCAAAAATTGTCTAAATCTATTATCATATAATAATATTTCTTTCTCTTGACATAATTAGTTATATCACATGTTGCAATATTGACTCACTTTCTTATTGAGCTTGTTAATTTCCTTCATTCACTATGTTTTTTGCCTATTTTCTTCCATTTTGGATAAATCTATCAATATTGTCTGCAAAGAATCATTTTACTCGAGCTTTATTATCATAAAAATGTGCAAGATAGGAACTATATAGTCCATAAGAATCACTACCTTGATTCCATAGACAAATTTATAAGTGGTAGATCCTATTACACACTTGTGTTTGTTTTGTATGCCCAAATAATCATAGGAATTTAAACTTCTAAATAATCCCATTGAACATTTTTGGTCTTTGTTAACATCTTTCCCAAGACTTTATTTAAATATTCAATTTGTCTATTTATATGTGGGTGATATGCAATGATTTTAAGGTGTAGTATCATAGATTATTTTTGTATAATTTTAATAATGTTATTAAAAAAGTGTGTTTTCCTATCACCGACTGATTTGATTGGACATCCAAATCTTATAATGATATTTTAATACAAAAACTTGGCTAGATCCTTAGCACTACAACCTAATTTTATAGTATCTTCAACCTTCTTTGTAATTTAGTCCATTGTAGCGATGATATACCTTGAATGAGTATGCTTATTTTGTGGGCTTATAGGCCATAAAAAATTAGCACTCCACTATTCAAAAGGTATTAATGTGAGATTTAGGTTCAAAATCATCTCATCCCTCATGTTAGGTTTACCCATCCTTTGTTAAAAATTGTAATGTTTTGTAACCTAATGTGCATCTTGGAATAAATTAGGCCACCATATATCACTTTGTAAGATCTCCCTTATAGTGGATTATCCTATGAAATATACTCTCATAATTCATTGATGTGCCCATTAAATAAGTATATGTCACTCTTACTCCAAATATAATCTACAAAACACCTCATATTTACCCATCTTATATAAAAATAAATTTATGATGGTTACATAATAGCTCATGTTATCCATTATTTTTGTATTGTATATGTTGAATAAATTTAACCCTACAGGTCAAATTGGGATCCATTTGGGTAAAAAATTGAACCTTATATGTTTTAATTGGTATATTATTTTGTCACAATAAGTATTATAGGTCATTTGATGTTATTTCATGTCACATTAGCCTTGGTCTTGGTCATTTTCAATATTTATGTCTTTTGAGTCATTTTGGGGGTAAAATTAAAGCATTAAATGACTTACATTAATCCTTGGAAAATTTGAATGTTTCAAAATGTGATGTAATCCCCATGTGTCCTAAGAAGTCTTAACTATTTTTAACTAAGAAGTGGTAGGTTCTTTAGAATAAAGAGCAGTTTTCTTGGAAAAAAAAGTTTGGCACTTGTAGAAGAAATAAGGGAGTGTGACACATGGGATAAGATTTTTAGATGGACATTTATCTTAATTAAACTAATTTACATTATTTACACAATATTTAATTTCCAAATTTGAGATGAAACAATTTTATGCATTCTTTGTCTTTTTAGACACACAAAACTAGTCAGCAGATTTGTATTTGGTATGAAAAACAAGGGAGGTTTCAGAAAAAATTCTCTTTGGGGTTTATTCTAAACTTATTTATATTTAATTTTATGTTTGTTTTTATATGAATGGTGTCTTTTTATTTAGGAACCGTTCCCAAGAAGTTTAAGTGTCTGATTTGCTTGTTAATCTATGCACCCTATAGGTTTTGATTTAGTTTGCAGAAGTCAATACAATCCAGCTACTAAGATTGATTAAAAATTATTTTCTACCTATCATATCATGATATTAATTATCATTATTTTTAATTTTTTAAGGTGTTTTGATATGCAAATCATCTCATTTTGTAAGAGAAAGTACTATTCTATGTTATAGGCAAGTTTCCACTATCTGTAGAACCTTACTACTTTGGTAATTATTTTAGAGGGTAAATATAAGTTCATTAAAATGTTTTAAATATCTTATACATCCCATTACATTTAAATCTAATTATTCAAGTAAATACTCCTTGAGGTTGCAATTATAAGACACCATACAGGTAGTTGCTCCATGACTATCATGCATAGTCAACTAAGTGGACTATTTTAGCATTTTTATCACATCCATGGAGTGGTATAAAATTTTAAAATTTTGATACATATAAAATTAACTAATATTCCCCAAATTTCACTAGTAATAAAAAACAATTGTAGTTATGTGTAATATTTACACACAGTCACCATTGGCATACCACTATAGGTGCCTACAGATTGTTTCAAAAATTGAGGTGAGGTTTTTAATCTTACATCAGGATATTTTATATCATAATATATAATTTGGGCCTTTATAATACCTATATTTTATCATAATGACGCATTTATTTCTCACTACCTGTAATTCTACACTTGCTACCTGTACGTGAAAGTGTCTACCTATAGGTGGAATCATATAGATATAAAGACGTCTATTTGGAGAGGTTGGAACATGATTTAACCATTTATTTAAGTATTTATATGTTAAAAATATCATCTAAACTATGTTGGATCATTATTAAAATAGATAGTCTTTATATTTATGAACAAAGTGTATGACTGTGTATTCAAGGAATAAGCCCCTAAAAGATGAACGTAGAGGCCCAAGCCAATTTTTGAGGTTTATCATACAAGGTTTAATTGAGTTCCAATACCTAAAAATAAATTTATTTTCAATTTACCACAAATGTATCTTTAATTTAAAAATAAGAGAGATGTTTGAGTTGAGGAGAATGGTTTTCAAGAGCCCTCAAGTTGCCTTTTGAACATTGAAATTCCATAGTGTTGTCTACAACAGGATAAGTCAACAACATTTTAGGCCTAATGAGTGGATTTAATTCTTGGAAATAAGTTATAATGTATTATTTAACTAATAAATATAAATTTTGGTAATATAAGCATCAAGACAGGTATGGAAGGTGGTTTGCATCCATCAGTGAAAATAAGACAGTCTATACAAATGGTCTAGGCATAGTCACTTACAGCCAACCTATGGTTCAAGTTTAAGAAGGTGTTTCTTCCTTAAAGGTGTATGTGTTAGGATATGTTTTATTTTTTTATAATTTATTGGAGGATTCCTCAAAGTGTTTTAAAGTGTTTAAATAAACAAACATGATCGCCTATAAGGCTAATCAACAACTATAACCATACTACCTTCTTCAAAGCCTAATCTAGGGTTACAAATCTAGATATGTTTCCATTATTTAAAGGTAATAAATTGTTAAAATAATCATATTTTATCTAAATTATCATAAAAATAATTTTATATTCAATTTTTGGATCCTATCTACACCTACATGATCCTAAAGAATCCCACACAATCAACTATAGGTGACTATAGGCAAACAATGAGCTAAAGTATAACTTCTAGGTGATGGCCTAACTTTGTGAAGGTGATAATTGGTAAAGGTAATTAAAAAATTATTCTTATATGGATTCATATAGGCTTATAAACTATTTTAAAATCTAAACCATGTAAGACACATAAGGGTATGATGCCTAGAAGCCAACACAGTCAGGAAGTTATACTTAGTTTTGACTAATTCAAGGTATGTGAAGAATATGTGAGAGGTTGGAGGGATGAATGAATATTTTAATCCATTAATTATCATATTTATAGTATTATGTAACCATAAATATGGACAGAGTAAATAAAGGCTCCAATCAAGCATCACATAGTCCACATGGTAGAGGCATGTATGCAGTCTCTTTCCTTAAAATCTATCTCAGTTTTTAATGAATTTGGAGGGTCTAATCATATGAAAAGGGGTTAAAATTTAAAATAATATATAATTATAATTTTTATATAACACTAAAATATTAATTTTGTCTAATAGAATAGGGTAAGTTCCCTTTTTTTCATCTCAAATAGAGGGTACTCTCCCTTATGCACAAACTGATAGGTTTTGAATAAGGGAGGTGATAAGGTAATCAAGAAGATGTTTATAAATTTATATGAGTTTTTATAAGTTTTATAAAATCTCAACCGATAGTTATGATCTTACACATTGGTCAAAATCTCAACATGGTATCCTAAACGCTCAAGGTTGTAGTCAGGACTATTAGGCATGGTTCAAACCTAGTACCCAAATGGGAGGTAAATGTTATTTATAACCTTAGGAGATCATTATAATGTATTTTATCATGTTTTTATGGTCATGAAATAGTTTTAAAAAATTTCACCTTACAGATAAAGCATTAGGAATCCATCTTTAGGACCAAAGACAACTTAGGGGCATGTAAAGTGGAGAAACAAGCTTGATAATAGAAGTTTGGAAGTTCATATCTCCTTGAAGGATGTGAATGGGGATATAATAATTTTTGAGATGTTAAAAATGGTATTTATATTATTTATTTTTGGATTTATTTTAATATCCAACACCCCATCTACATGAATAACGCTTAAGAGCCTAAAGGACTCAAAACCCTCACAAACTCTAGTTAATGACTTGAATGAGAAAACAAGGTTGGAGGGATATCAAAATAAGATGGAATGGGAATTAAAATTATTTAAACATATATCATAATCTCTAATTACCCTTCCCATCCACTTGAGGTGTTTCATACCTATACAAATAGGCTAAAAATTTAATTTTCTTGACTATTTTATGTCATCAATAAATTTGGTGTATCACCTCCTTTAGAATAGTTTAATTTTATTTTTCTCTCCCTTTTCCTTGTAATAATAGGTGTCTTAGAGATCCAATATTGGTACATTAATGGAGCTAGCCCTATCTAGAGATTTACCTCATTTTTAGGCTACGACAACTTAGAGGTGTTTCAATTGTGCCACTTGGATGAGGAAAACTAAGACATATCCTCAAAAGGTGAAAATCTACATGATAATAGGATATATCCTACATGTTCTCAAGGATAATATATATTATGGATAAATGCAAATATGTTGATTCATATTGAAACTCATCAAGTTCTTCCCCATTTTTTATCATACTCAAATGGTTAGGTCCCACATTATCTTATACAATTTTAAAATTGATATTATACATAGTTTATTGAAATAAAATTAACCACATATATATCCTTAAAAATATGATAGGTTTGTTAATCTATCTCAAGTCTTGATGAT
This sequence comes from Torreya grandis, assembly GCA_037957365.1. Classification (NCBI taxonomy): domain Eukaryota; kingdom Viridiplantae; phylum Streptophyta; class Pinopsida; order Cupressales; family Taxaceae; genus Torreya; species Torreya grandis. The sequence continues at coordinate 537,127 of JARHVA010007973.1, read as the reverse complement.
CAGTAAATAAACTAAAGGGTGTTTTAATAAGGTAATACATGAAATTCTATAGTGTGAATAACATTGCTAGTGATTCTCACTCTATTGTAGTATAATTTTTCTCTATATCTAAAAATATTTTGCTTTTGAAGTGGATAAGATGGTCCACTCTACTATCTCCTAATAGTGTTAAAAAACTTCCCACCATAATACCTGATGCATATACATAAACATGAAATAGCTTAATCTAGTTGGGAAACACTAGAATAGGTGATGTAACTAAACTTTGATTTAATTCAACAAATGTTACTTGAAACTCTTGTGACTATTCAAACCTCATATCCTTGTGCAAATAATTTCTCTAAGGCCATAGATATAGATGTGTAGCCTTTAATGAAATTTATGTAGTATCTTGTATGACCCAAAAAAACTTGCAATTATGTATAACAATTTGGAGGTGACATTCCTAGTATCAGTTATATTTTGGCTCATTCAACCAAAATTCATTCACTACAAACTACATGGTCTAATATAACATTTAATGGTGTGAAAAATAATAATTTTTTATGATTAATGTAGTTTATAGAGATCTATAATACTCTAACATTAATCATATTTTGGACAAGTTATATTTGAACAAAGAAACTACAACCTAATCATCTATATAAACTTATAGGAAATCATAAATAAAATCTTTAAAATCATTCACTACATCTATAAAAAAAATATAGATAATTATATTATTTATACCAAATGACATTAACTTATACATAAACTATCCCCATTACATTGTAAATGTTGTCTTATCCTAGTCCTCTTCTATGATAGGAATATGGTGATAGCCACTAAATTCATATATAAAGGAATATAATTCATGTCTTATAACTGATTTCAAAACATCATCGATGAAAGGTATCATAAATGGGTCATTGATTTAAGCATTTTTTAGTTCATAGTAATCTCCACATACCCTGATCTCAAATGAAGTTTTAGGTTGTACAACCATAGGACTAACCCAATTGGCCTTTTCTACTAAGTAAATTATGCCTACTTCTTCGATGTGATCCAACTTATATTTCACCTTAAACTTTATGTTATGATTCAATCCATATGGGCACTTCTTAATAGGGTAGGCACACTCTTTTAGTTCAATGTGCATTTCTCATAATTATTGATCTACCCCTTTAACCTCTATTAATTTAGTGGTTAAAACACCTTGATAGTCCCTCAATAGTTTTAAACCTTTTGAAACTTCATTTTACATCTAGTAATCTACCAAAGTCATAAGCTTTCACACAAAATCTATTCCAATATTCTCTAAAAATATATATAGTGGATCTTGGTTTATCCCATTAGATTTAATCAAAATGGATTCTTGTATATTTATTTTTCCTTTATACTCTAGAATATTGAAATTTCATAGCATATCATCTTCAATTTATTCCAAAATTTCACCTTCTTATGGCTCATCTTATAATTGTAGTTTGAAAAAGCCTTTCAAGTCCAAATACTCATTTATATCACTAAACTATATTAACTCATCCTAAATCCTATTACAAGGTTTTATAAAACATTATTACTTATCTATATTAACCTTATAATTTTATATAGATGTATGTAAATCATAGGTTGCTTATTGATGTGATAATGAGTTTCTCATAGTACTTAGGTCTTCCTCTTGCCCATTATAGAGAAAAATTTTCAATTTTTGTAAAGCATTATTCACTATAGGATTTCCATCTTTAAACATTTGGATAAAATATTATTGAACATGTTCCCACTTCTTAGTTTCTCATTTGTGCTCTTTATGCATATACTGAGTAGCTGGAAGCATTTCCAAAGTGTATCTAAAAATATGTACTAAATACTTAGGTTTGACACATATTCCAAACATATATATATGCATTGACATATATGTAATTTCATATATTATCATTTTTGAAAGAATGGAAAATATATTATAACAATGTTTGGTAGTTTAAACCATGCTTGTAGTAACTCACATGATTCATCCCATGGTTATTTAGTTTATCTATGAAATTCCTACCATGTTGCATTAGTTCCCTTTAATACATAATTGAGTGCATTAACTCTTTGCTCCATATTAGGTACCTAATAATCCAATCAAAAGATAAAATAATTAAGATCCTTAATTTAAAAATATTATGGTATTTATCATTTATTATAAATTACCATTCATATCAGGCACACGTCATGAACCCCTCATACCCAATTCAACATATGCATATATAAGTTTCCACTTATTAAATATGTTGTTTCCCAAGTTGAGACACATTATAGAGTATGCTATGTATAGCCCATAGAAGTTTTACCTATATTATAAAAAATTATATCTCTGATCACATTGGAGATCGAATTGAGGGTGACTTACATTCTTTGATTTGAAACTTGAGTGATGGTGACTTTTTATAACAAACATGTACACATGTTATTCAACTAACTGGGATAGTTTTTGATCCAGGAGCATCCCATGATGACCCCAAGTTGAACCATTTTTAGTATTAAGTTGGTTATTAGGTTTTTTAAAGTTTTTATAGGTCATTATTAGTCTACTTGTGGAGTCTAGGGTGTCTAATAGTGCATAAAATTTGAATATTTACATTTCCTACCAAAAACATTGTTTGAAATTTTAAATCTGGTTGAGCCTTGTATAAGGGATTTGATGCATGTATGGAGGTGTCAAGATGTGTCAAGTGAGTCAAAAATATTTTGGACATTGTATTAGGTTCATATATATCATAATACCAATGTCATAGTCTTGGAATTGGCATATTATGAAAATCAAGACATAATTTTCATATATCAAGTAACCTCCACGTAGGGACCAATATTTGATATGTAAATTTTTAGGATTCTTAAGTTAGTTTTGTGTTAATTATATATGATTCCATTTGAATATATTAATGGAGGAATGTAATTTAATTAATGTTTTTTAATATAGGAGGGGAAAAATAATGATGTTGTAACCCCTATTTTTGGAAGTGAATACATGCAGACCTTGATGAAGGTCATTTGCTATTATAGATAAGTGTATGTGTAATGTGATTGATGAAAGTAATGAAAATTGGATGTGTTTTCAATTTTTTTTGAAAAATAATGTATTATTTTAAGGATAAGGAATTTTAATAATGTAAGAAAGTAAGGTTCTTGTCCCAGTAAGATATCACATACCCTATTTACGATGTTTCTGTTTATGTTTGTTATCAACTAATTCATGAATGAGGTATGATTAAATAGAAATGAATGATTATTGTATGTGATTTTAAATAATTTATTAATTATTTTTAAGGTTATTCTGATAAAAAATAACATACAAACATTTATGTGCTCAAACAAGTTACCTATAGACCCATGTTTTGGGAGATACAGGTATAGACCCTATCTTTATGTATTTTGTTTTTTTATAGGCTGTATTTGTTTGATTGGATAATGATATTAAGTTTTTTTATTATAATAAATTATTTAAGGCATGTATGAACTAATTTAGATAATAAATTTTAAATAATAGTGTGCAGATCATCCGGTAAGCAGACTAGGTCAAGAATAGACCCTGAAGTGAAGTTGCTTTTTGGAATGCAAATTATGTTTGTGGTTATTAGATTAATAGAGATTGGAATTTAAACATGATTCATGTATATATATTGGAATTATTATATATTTAATGGGACTCCAAGTGGAATTATTTTGACTTCAAGTGTTATACAAGGTTAATAAACCAAGATTGGGTTTTCTTGTATCTTACTTGTGTGCACAGTAAGAGTGTTGTTTCAACAAAAAAGGAATATAAAACTGGTTTTTAAGAGTTATAAGGTGATGATGAATAATTTAACATGTTTTATTAATTCACTAAACCATTAATGAGCCATTGAACTTGTATTTGATCCTTTTATAAGGAAACAAGTTTAAAGTGTGTCATAGTGTGGACACAATCAAGCATAAAGTAAGTTGTTTGGAGCAAAAAATAGATAATTTTTCACTTTTTGAATATTTTTGCTACATATTATTAATATAGATATCAAAAAACTATTTTGGGTCTTTTAAATACTATTTTATACAAGTTATGCAATATAGTGAGGTTTCAACTGAGATAGGGTACATAAAACCCCTGAGTTAGGGTTTGCTTGATATATGATGTTTTAACCATCCAAAATGGAAAAAAATTGTAATCCTACTTGAAATCAAATTCCATAACTGAATAAAAAGTTTTTATATTGTGTATATACTGGGAGTTACATATTTTGGAGAGTGAGTGTACATTAGGCCTAAAAGAGACCTAATTCTTTAGGTCTAAAGAAGGAAAATGTTCTTAAGAGAAGATTTGGAGTTATGAATTTGAAAAATAGGTATATTTGGTCATGATAAACAAGAATTTATTTTTTTTATACATTAAAACATTTGAATTTTCCATACTTGTCATTAATGACTATGAAAGGGCTAGTAGGATAGAGTATTGAGGGGCATAATTGTGAATGAGGATGAAATTGATGCTTTAAAAGTGTTTGAGTCTTGAATACTATTGAAAATGTTGTGGAAAGAGGTTGAGAGGATAATTAGACCCTATATAAATTTATAAACCTATTTGATTTCTACTAAAAGTGAATAGAATCTTAGAATCTTGCATAAAGACTTGATTTAGTAAGCACTAGTTAAGGGAGTGGATTAAGAAACAAAGGTCAAGATATTTTATAGGTATATTATAGGGAGGACATGGTAGTATGATAGATATAAAATGCATGATGGGAAGGAAAATACATATTCTATTAATCATGATGGTGATGTATATATACTATTACCCTTGAAAGGTGAAGAATGAAGAATAAATGAAAGACTCATGATGATGATGTAATGTTGGAATCAAGATATGGAAGGTTTAGTATTGGTCCAAGTACTAGAAAATAATGTGAAGAGTGAGATAACATAATAATGAAATCATGGTAGCTAAGACCATGAAAGAGAGAATAAAATGATGGAGTTTGACATTATAATTGAGATGGAAAGGAGATGGTTTAGAATGAAAACCAAATAATTAAAGAAGTTGGAGGATAAATATTCTAAGAAAGAGGCAACCCATGAAGAAGCCATGAAAGATTAAAATATTATATCTAATATGATGATTTGTCATAAAATTTGAGGTATAGAGTAGGTAGAAAAATTAGGTATGGTTAAATGTTTGAAAGAGAATGATGAACAAGAGAAGGATGTCCAAGTGATGGAAAATATACAATAGTATTATGAAAGACATCAAGAAGAAGAGATAACTCAAGAGAGTATGCAACTCATGGATTTTTAGGAGTTAGAGATTAGTCATGAAGATGAGGTACACCAACAAACTAAGCTTATATATTAGTATGAGGTATGCAAGGATAACAAGTGGTGAATGAATTAGATTTGGTATCACAAGAATCATAGATGAAGGAGAAAGAATGTATACTTATATAAGTTATTTAAAAAGAGGAAAAGGATAATGTAGATTAAGTTGAAGAAGAGGAAAATTGGAGTACACCTACATGGCAAGGAGGAAAAGGTAGTATATGTGTTTTGTTTAACATTATTGTTTCATGTGTAGGTATTAAGGTGAGGTAGAGGAGGAATAGATGTGGGTCCCAAGACCATGTGAACCTATATTATAAGTAAGTGGAGGAAACAACTTCCATAAGGAGGATCAATGCATGAAACCAGTAGCATATACCAAGTGGATGACTTAATACTTATGGCCTAGCTTTTTCAGTTTGGTATTATGATGAAGGGGCATCCAATGATGAACCTAAGTTAAATAATTTTTGGTATTAAGTTGGTTTATTAAGTGTTTTTAGAGGTCATTATTAGTCTACTTGTGGAGTCTAAGGTATCTAATAGTGCATAAAATTTGAATAATGGCATTTCCCACCAAAAATATTGTTTGAAAATTTAAGTGTGGTTGAGCCTTCTATAAGGGATTTGATTCATGTATGGAGGTATAAATATGTTTCAAGTGATCAAAAAATTATTTGGTCATTTTATTAGGTTCACATATGTCATAGTCTTAGATTTGGCATATTATGAAAATCAAGACATAATTTTTACGGATCAAGTAACCTCCACATAGGGACCAAGATTCAATTATGTAACTTTTTTGGAGTCTTGATTTAGTTTTGTGTTAGTTAGATATTATTCCATTTGAATATATGATTTAAGTAATTTAATTTAATTAATGGGTGTGAAGATAGGAGGGGAAAAAGAATGATGTTGTAACCCCTATTTTTGGAAGTGAATACATGCAGACCTTGATGAAGCTCATTTTTTATTATAGATAAATGTATATGCAATGTGATTGATGAAAGTAATAAAAATTGGATGTGTTTTCCAATGTGTTGTAAAACTAATGTATTATTTTAATAAGAATTAATTTGAATAGTTTAAGAAAGTAAGGTTCCTGTCCTAGTAAGAGATCACAAACCCTATTTAGGGTGTTTATTTTTCTTCTTATTACCAACTAATTCATGAATGAGGTATGATTAAATGGACATTGATGATCATTTTATGTTATTTTTAATAATTTATTAATTATTTTTAAAGTTATGATCATAAAAAATAACATACAAATGTTTGGGTGCTTAGATAAGTTACCTATAGACCCCTATTTTGGGAGATACAAGTACAGACACTATCTTTATGTATTCTATTTGTTTGTAGATTGTATTTGTTTGATTAGATAATGATATGAATTTTTTATTATAATAAATAATTTAAGGCATGTAATAATTAATTTAAGATCATACAATGTAAATAATAGTGTTTAGATCATCTAGTAAGTAGACTGGGTCAATAACAGACCCTGAATTGAAGTTGCTTTTTGCAATACAAATTGTGTTTATGGTTGTTAGATTAATAGAGATTATAATTTCAATGTGTTTAATGTCTATATATTAATGTTATTTTATATTTAATTAGACTCCAATTGAAATCATTTATACTTCAAGTATTATACAGGGTTAATCGACCAGGAGTGGGTTTTCTTGTATCTTACTTATCTACACAGTCAGAGTGTTGTTTCAAAAGAGAAAGGAATATAAAATTGGTTTTCTAAGAGTTATAAGGTGATGATGAATAATTTAATTTTTTTAATAATTAACTAAAACCTTAATGATCCATTACATTTTTATTTTATCTTTTATAAGAACACAAGTATGAAGTGTGTCTGTCATAGTTTAGATATATTCAAGCGTAAAGTAAGTTTTTTGGTGAAAACAATAGATAATTTTTCACTTGTTGACTATTGGAGTTGTTTCCTATGATTAAGACAAATCTCAAAAAATTATTTTGTGTCTTTAAAATACCATATTATAAAATTTATGAAATATAGTGAGGTCTCAGTTGAGATAGGATGTAAAAAAACCCTAAGTTAGGGTTTACTTAATATCTAATGTTTTAACAATCCAAAATTGTCAAAAAAATTGTAATCCTACTTAAAATCAAATGCCCTAATTCAATAAAAAGTATTTTTATGGTGTAAAATTTGAGAATTATATGTTTTGGACAGTTAGTGTACATTAGGCCGAAAAGAGACCTAGTTCTTTAGGTCTAAAGAAGGAAAAGGTTCTTAAGAGAAGAGTTGGAGTTCCAAATTTGACACATATTTATATTTGGTCATGATAAATAATAATTGAATCTAGGTCTACATTAAAACATTGTAATTTTTTTACTTGTCATTAATGACTATGAAAGGGCTAGTAAGATAGAGTATTAAGGGGTATAATTATGAATGAGGATGAAATTAATGATTGAGAAGTGTTTGTGAGTCTTGAAAAGTGTTGACAGTGTTGTGGAAAGAGGTTGAGATGGTAATGATACCCTATATAAATTTATAAACATATTTTATTTCTCATAATAGTAAATATAAGCTTAGAATCTTGCATAAAGACTTGATTTAGTAAGGGTTGGTTATGGCAGTGGATTACGAAACAAAGGTCACGATGTTTTCTTGGTATATGCTCTGCATCAATTTTTGATGATTTATATGTGTATAAGGGATTGATAATCACCTTCTCATAAAAAATATGTTTTTATTAGCATTAAAATTAAACCTATTTACCCCAATAAACATAAGGTGACTCTAGTTCTCTAGGGATGGCATATGGCTTATGCTCAGATTCACTAAAAGGAATCATGATTAACTTATCCCCTTGGTGTGCCTCCAATTTATTATGCACTATATTGATAATAATTTATCTTTCATAATCTCATTTATTACTAATAAAATTAGGACAATGAGTCTCATATATTTTCATATTAATTACCTCAAAATCACCTCATAGACTTAGATTAGTAAACTTAATTTATACATCTTCAAGTTGATTAATTGGTTCTATTAGCCTACGATCTACAAAACTAAGAGTAAACAAAATATATCTTACTAATATTTGACTAATAGCCTCCCATGTAGATATTGGTATCTGTATGTAATGGGAAATGTAGTAGATCTATAAATCATTCCTAGCTTGAAGAAGATAAGTCCTACTTACACTCCTAATTGGGGATACATTAGATAATCAGGGTCATGACCTATATAGATATTCTAGATGTAGCCAAGGAATCTCTTACCACAAATAAATTCATTAGGGATGGTTTCAAAGCCTCCAGTCAAGCAAAACTACATAATAACCCTAACTAGGGGCTCTATTTTCATATTCACTTAAACTAATAACATGAAAATTAAAGTCTAATATAGTTTTCACCAAAGCTTATGGTATAAAGTGGGGTTAGTAAAAATAAAATTAAACATGCATAAGATTTTATTATTTAATTTATGTATAGGTAAAACCCTAATTCATGGAGAGAGAAATATTTATTCAAAATCCATTACCTATGCTACTTCTATCTACTAAAGGTAGGAGAAAAGTTAGAGATACTTACCTTGAAGACAAACCCATCAAGACTCAATCTCTCCCTTGGCCAAAGGTGATTAACAAGAGGTTTTTGTGTTTTTTAAGGATCACTAATAAAAAATAAAGCATCTAAGACTTATCCACATAACAATAATCTTATCCAAGTATAAACCCTAAGTTAAGACTCCTCAAGTAGAATGGTGGAAGATCAAATTATAAAGAAGTGAAAATAAATAATTAACTCTTGTTATCTCTCTATTAATGGTGAAATGAATGTGTTTATATAGGTGGTATAAGCCCTTCCAAAGGTTTAGGTCAATAAGGTTGACCTAGTCGACCTAGTCTCACAATTGACAAAAACAAACTAGGTCATGAACTAGGTCAGCTAGGGGTGAACCTAGACCCTAATGAGTTTTGTCAATAATAATACAAGGTTGATGTGGATGAATATGTAATGTAAACTATCACAAAAGGGGTTTACATTATGGAAGGGGTAATCAAGATGATAAATTACTAGAGGAGGGTGAAAAATAGGAGTCAAAGCTTAGGGGAATGGTTTTAAGAGACAAGTGTGTAGATAACAAGTGGAAAAAATGGAAAAAAATATTAAGAAGTAGTAATGGTATACCCACCCCTTTCTTGGTACACCCCTTAAGGTGTGTATTCAAATATATTGAGACTCAACAAGTTCCTACAAGATAGAAAACATGAATAATTGATAATGTTAGAAAATATTATGTATACATATGCCTCATTTGAAGCTCATCACATGTCACATATTTGTAACCAGGGATGGTACTTAAATAAATAATGTAGTAACACAAAACACTAAAGTTAAAAAAAGTAACAATATTTTTTAAAAAATAATTAAATTAAATTAAATGAATGAAAGGGAAATAACTGAAAAGTAAAATGTATACATACCATGAGTTACCTTTATTTCTATATGATTGTCTATTATGTTTATAGTTTTGATCATGGACGGCACACAGACTACTTTTGACAAATCTAAGGTAACAAAACTAAATATAAAAAACAAATAAACACATGAAAGTGAAGATAATTGGTGTTATGTGGATAGGACCTACTTGGATAGTTGGCAAGTTGGGGTGATAAGTAGTATGCTAGACCAAATGATCAAGAATTTTTTTTTAGAGTAAATTAGGTAATTGAAAAGTCAAGGCTAATAAAGACCAAATAATGCAAACAAGTAAACCTTAACTAATAAATTCAAACTGACCAATTCAAACCAAGGATACATGTCAAAAAGGATGGTAATCAAACATCAATTTAAAAGTATTAATAATCCTTAAATAAATATGGGTAAGCAAAATGATAAAACAACATTAATGAGAAATCAATAAAAATTTTGACTCAATCATCAATTAAAAAAGGTGCATAAAAGGGAAAACAACATTGGTGAGTGAGAAGTAGAAAAGAAACCTCACTCAATAATGGAAAAGTACATGAAAGTAGAAATGAACTCAAGTGCCTCCAAAAAGGGTATTACAAAAATGATAAATGGTAAAAGAAATCAAGGAATGTCTATAAATTTAGAGTAATGGTCTAAATAAAGTAATCCATAGTCACTCAAACATATTACTTTGTTTTATAGATAAATGAAATTGAAGCAAAATAGTGGTAGCATGTTTTTGAGATGTGAATAAGAGGGAAAATAGATTTAGAATCACACTTTCCCTATCAAGGGGGGAAACAAAATTGGTGTAGGGGAGAATGGAGGATAAACCAAGGTAGAAGAAATATTTATCGAAGTCAAGACACTCAAATTATGTCTATTAAAACAAGAGTGATTTCAACCTTAAGGACATTGAAGAACTTATCCTATCTACACAAGTCTTAGGTAAATAAATGAAGTATGTACATCATCCCATGAAGGATATATGCATGAAAAGTAAAAATGGACCTACCTTCCCAAAACATGTTCCCCATTCCTTAGGACCCCTTATAGTGGTGTCAGTCTATTATGAATATTGGTTACTTGTGTGAGAAAGTAGGTAGCACCATAAAGTTTGATGAATTATCCTATTCCAATCTACTAGCTTAACATATCCTAATGGACCTTGGATTTATCATGAGGATAACTATACAGTTTGAAGTTCAATTAGAGATAGGATATGATCTAGGAATTCTTAGGAATTAAATAAATTCAAATCATATTTAATTCACCATAAAATATTAATTTAACATAAAATAGATTTTAAATGTGTAATATCAAATTTATCTATGCACTACATGCATCATGGAATCAATTCCTCAAATCACAGTAAATGTTGATTTAATGGAGAAAATAAAAACACTATAAATAATATATAACATAGGTATACCATGGTTCACCCAATGTGGTCTACATCCACCAAAAAATTCCTCAATAAAATTGTAACAAAACTAGAGTACAAACTCTCCAAAGAGAACCTCTCATAGAGACAGAATATCTCCTCAAGAATTCATAAAATAATTCTCTAAATTACTAGTCCAAATATGAAATCTATCAAAAATCATCCACACATGCTATGCCACACTTGTACCTATATAATAGCATACCACAAGCCACTATGCCACACCCTGTCAATAAAAACATCACCATGCAAAGTCACACCACACTTTGTCATGTCCCCTCTCTAGTACGACATGACACTTTACGTGGATTTGCCTATTCCAGACTCTCGTAGGCAGATGGTGGTGATGATAGAGTCATTTTTGCATTTATTTGGTGATTGGATGGCTCATTATGCTCTTAGAGACATTATACTTATTTATTACTTTTTATATGGGGCTAAAATGTTATATTTTTAAATTAAGGTACACTTTTATTTTATAAAGTTACTTTTTATCTAAAAAGTGCAATGAGATTTTATAAGATGTATTACAGATACTTCTAGAAAAAGTAAGAAGCTTCTAGAAGAAGTTTCCAAAAAGTGCATAAATAGACCCCATGGGTCTCTCATTTGGCATCGAAGTCTATTTTCTCATTGAGTCTTCTTGAGCATTTGTGGGGCTTGATAGTTTGAAAATATTCAACATAATCCTTGAGAACGATACCTCTCAAGAGATTGCATAATTGAGGAAGTGAAAGATCTTTTGAAGGGTTACACATTGGAAGTGGTGTTCAACCATTTCATGTTGAGCTTCATTAAGTATTTAGACTTAGTTTGAGAGTTAACATTTTTGGATGTTTTGGTGGCATTTCTAGCATACTGCGATTCACAGCTAAACCTATATTTTTTTCATAACTCCTATCTGGCTAAAAGATTAATTTTTATATTGTGGGAGGTGTTTATCCCAGTCCATGCATCCATGATTAGGGAGTTATCGGCATTTGCTAGTGAAGACCAAAATTAATGCCAAAATCATACCAGTCTGTACAGTACAACCTATACTTATAGATGTGTATAGATAGCATTCTGGGTAGTGTTCATTGACTCCAACAATTCAGACATCAGCTTCATCATCCAAGGTAACACTTGGTGATCAATCAATATATGAAGTAAATATTATTTGATATGATCAAGACAAAGATGTTGTGTTGTGCATTGATGCCCCAAAGAAGAAATTAAAGCCTTTGCCTATTAGAAGCTCAACAGACCTTTTTAGTAGGATAAAAAGTGTACGTGATTGGAAATCCTTTTGGCCTTGATCACACATTGAAAATAGGAGTTATCAGTGGAATTGATCATGAGATTAGTTTAGCTTCAACTGGCTGTCTGATACAAGATGTAATACAAACAGATATAGCCATAAACTGAGGGAACAGTGTTGGCCCTTTACTTGATAGCTCTAGATATTTGATAGGCATAAACACTATTATATACTCTCCTTCAGGAGCATCATCTGGAGTTGGTTTTTTCATTCCACTAGATACGACAACATCGGGTTTGGGAAAAGTCACTACCGAGTCTCTTTCTATTCAAGGTTATCACGTCATTCTAGTAGGTGTAAGGTCACAGGCTATAGTTTAAACATTTGAAGATTACCACTTGTAACAAATCAGGTTTCCATTCTCCATTTCATGTACTCCATTGTTTTCTACTCATTCATTCCAATGTCTATCCAAGACAATATCAGAGATTTAGTAGAGGCATAAAAGAGTAAGCTTAAAGGCAATAAAACTTGATTTGTGCTCACTAGAATCGATATTTAAGTTTAAAGATTCTGTTTAGGATTGGTTGAAAGTAGCCAATCTTCCTTCCTCCATTCAGCTATTGATAAATAATGCTAGAATTCTTGCAACGACATAGAGGTTTACTTCTAGTAGATACAATAAGTTGCATTGCATAAGTTTTGGTAGATCCAAAAGTGCCAAATTCTTGTAAAGTCTAAAAGTTGTATTCTATTGTAATCAGTTACATCTCATGAAATGAATATAGATTGGGCACTATTTTGCATATTTGAATTGAGCGAATTTGTTGCTTAACCATTTCTACAATCAGACATTTACTTTCAGCATTATAGTTGTTTACTTACCAACTATTTGATGAAATTTCATAAAAACAAAATTAGTGATTTTTGTGATCCTACTAGTAAGGGTCATTACACACTTGTATATAAAAAATGAGGAATAAATCCACCCAAGAAGGAGAAACACACCATATTTATCCAAGAAGGCCTTCTCCACAAAAAAACATGCCATCCTTCACCTAGTCAAGCTTATCCACAATCCCTCCTAAGAAGGAACATGTCATCCTTGTCTCTCTCATCCAAAAGGCTTACACAACTTACAATTCAATGAGATAACAACTAACTCCTTGAAACAAGGAAGTCAATCCCACTTACAATAAAAAAATCAACTCCCTAAAAACAACGAAGTAAATACCACTTCCAATAAACATAAAACTCAATAAGAAAATAATAAAAGATAACAATTAATTCCCTAAAATAAGGAAATTAATCCCACTTCTAAAAAACATGGAAGTCACCATAGAAATTATTAAAAATATTTAATAATATTCTACTCACATGTGAAGTACATGAAAAATGCACTTCCCACATTTTTGGATCTCTCTAAGCCCCCAAAATTTTCCACCATGGTCATGTTATAGCCCCAAATGACTCCACACTCAATAATCTCCCACTTGGAGACCATTTCTCCTAAACAAAATCTATCACTGCTCCATGACCACTAAGGCCAACCAAATTTGAACATAGTCTCAACTTGTCCAATGTGACCACCTTGGTCATCATATCCATAGGATTATAGCTAGTATGATTCTTCTTTATGTTCACTAAGTTATCTTTTAAAGATATCTTAATGAAGTGATAACCTAACTGAATGTTTCTTTTCCTTAAGTGGAAAGTGGAGTTCTTTGCCAAATGAAAGGCACTTTGACTATCATTGTGTAGTCTTCCAACTTCCTGCTTATGTCCCAACTCTTAAAAAACCTACTCTAACCAAATCATCTCCATGTTAGCCTCTATGGTAGAAACATACTATGACTCTATGGTTGACAAATCCATAACCCTATATATCCTAAAAATCTAACTAACCATTATATCTCTAATAATAAATATATAACCTATCATAGTATGATCAATATCCCTTACCATATCTGAGTCCACATAATGACACAAAATGGTATCTGATTTGCCATAACATAATGCAACATCCATGGTTCCTCTCAAGTATAGAAGAATCCATTTCATTAATTTTTAATGCTCATAACTAGGCTCACTCATATACTTACTCACAACTCCCACTATATGGGCAATATCTAGCCTAGTACAAACCATGGCATATATCAAACTACCAATTTCCAATGAGTAAGGTACCATAGACATCTTATGTTTTTCAACCTCCATCTTGGAACACTGCTCCTTTGATAATCTAAAGTGTCCTACCAAAGGAGTACCAATAGATTTAACATCCAACATGATAAACCTTTCCAATACTTCACAAACTCTAATTGGGATAAAATAAGCTTCTTATCCTTTCTATAATGAGTAATTCTCATACTAAGGATTTTATTCATTGTACCCAAATCCTTCATATAAAATGAGTCACTAAGCTATTTTTTGAGTATATGAATATGTTGTATGTTCTTTCATACAACTAACATGTCATCCACATACAAACATAATATAATAAAGTAACCATCATCAAAATGTTTGATATACACATAATGGTCAGAATTACAACATTAATAACCCTATTCCTACAAAAAATAGTCAAATTTATTATACCATTGTTTTGGAGTTTGTTTCAAGCCATATAATCTCTTCTTTAGTGTACATACATAGTTATCCATTTTCAGTGAGTAATAAATAATTCAAATAAGGATAAAAAAATTTAGGTGCTCTTCTTACCCTAGAAGACATTCTTACCATACGAGTTTGGGGTCCTTGTGTAAAAGGTTCTTGAACTTATTAGATATTTTTCCATCTACAATGTCATCCAATACTACGTACTCTTTTTGTTCTTATTTATGTTCATGTTCCTACAAGTCTTATACATAAAATTTTCATTAAAGATTGCATCTATAGACAAAAATATATTATTATCTCTAATGCTCCATAAACAAAAACCAAATTCATCCTCAACATAATCAATAAATGTGTTTTTTTTTTACCTCTAACTTGGTCCTATCCTCTTTCTTAATAAGATCAAAATCCTCACATCCAAATACTCTAAGAAAATAATAATCAACATTCTTATTAGACCAAGATTGTTTAGGAATGCCTCCATGCAAAGGCATTGAAGGTCTTCTATTAATCAGATAAACTACCATGTTAACTGCTTCTACCAAAAACTATGAAGGCAACCCTACATGTAGCCTTATACTCGTATCATATTCCATTATTATTCTATTCATCCTTTTAGATGCCCCATTCTACTATGGAGTTCCTAGAACCATATTTTTCCTCTAGATTCCATTTTTAGAATAATAATCAAAGAAAGCATTACTAAAATACTCACCTCCATTATCTGATCTGATAGATTTGAAATTGAGATCTATTTCATTCTCAACCAAGGTTTCCCACTTATTAAAAGTGTCAAATATATTAGATGTATTTTTAATGAAATAAACCCAAACTTTCTTAGTTGCATCATTAATAAAAGTGACATAATAATTAGAGCCACAAATAGAAGATACTTGAGCTGGTCCCCATACATCTAAATATACCAAATATAACTTATGCTCTTTCTTTTTGGGTCCAAATTTTAAGAACTTAACTCACTTCCATTTATCGCACACATAGTCCTCATAAAAGTATAAACCAATATATTTTAATCTAGGCAACTTGTCTCTTAATATCTCCATGTCTTGTTGGAAATATTGTCATTGATGTCAAAGGTTTAGAATGATTGGTGATAAAGGCCCCATTGCATTTAATGTTGTTGGTAATAAATATATCTTGGCTAATATGAGTTAATATTTATTTAATATTAATGAATATATTTTTGGTTGCATATGAGACAAAAGAAGGGCCCATGGAGAAGTCAAAGAGTCATAAGATAAAGACGAAATAAGGATGGGATGCATTTTCCCATGAAGAGTCATTTTGGGGAATACCAAGAGTCACCAAGTGAAGCCAAAAGAGTAAAGGGCAAATTTCTCATGAAGGGACACTTTGAGGAATACGAAAAGTCACCAAAGATAAGGACAAAAGTGGGAAAGATGTTTTTGGTCATGAAGGGTCACCACATGGCTTTTCAAATGCTTGGTTGTGAAGGGTCATCCAAGATTGGTGCCATTTTCCATGAGGATTGAAAGGTCACAAAGGGGGAAGGCCAAAAGTCATTTGGAAAGCTATAAATAAAGGCTTGAGTAGCAATTTTTAATATGTGAGTGAGAGGTTGATTTTGATATTGTAATATCTAGCTTAGAAGAGCAATTGTGAGAGATGAATATGATTTGTATTTGTTATATCTAACATAGAAGAGAAAAGGTGAGAGAAAGGAAGGAGATGTTGTATTGATCTATCATTTGGTGAGATAGCAACATTGAGAGATAGGTGTGTGGTATACACAAAGGGGTTGGTGCTTCTGTGGGTTGGTGCTCATGAATTATTGCTGGGTTGGTGCTCGGTAAAGGGGTTGGTGCTCCTGTGGGTTGGTGCTCATGAATAATTGTTGGGTTGCTACTCGGCAAAGGGGTTTGAAGCTCCTGTGGGTTGGTGCTCACAAATTATAGCTGAGGTTTATACTTGGAAAAGGGGTATGGTGCTCCTATGTGGTTGTTCTCATGAATATATTTGAGATTGATTCTTCGTGGTTTTTCCCACATTGGGTTTCCATGTTATATCTAGTATCTCTCTCTATCTTGTGTGATGTTTATTATTTGAGTTTTATTGCATATCTTGAATGTTTGATTAAGTGGAATTTTGGTTAAAGGAAAGATTTATAAGATATATAATATATTTATTCACCCCTCCTTCTCAGTATATTCCATGCTTAACAATTTTTATCAGAGCAGGTTCCTTCAGAAAGGGTTTAACAGCTTCAAGGTAGATCAAAGGAAAAACACAGATGGCTAAGCAGCTAAAGAAGGAGAATCAAGAGTTGAAATCTATGGTTGAGGATCTTAAGGAAAAGGTGTGTATCTAGGATTCTAAGCTGGCTATAGAAGTAAAAGAAAATAAGATATTTATTCAAGATCTTAAAAATTGGTTAGAGGTTGCAACTTCAATTTTAACATCAAAAGAAGAAGAGTGTAATCAGTTGAAGGTTGAGTTAGATTCTTTAAAGGATAATCATGAGAAGTTTATAATCAAGGTTGATAAAGTTCATGAAATATTAGTCCAAGGAAAGAAGGATGCAAGTTTTGAAGGCAAATCAAAGAAGTCGATCAGGTAGCCAATGCTTTCAAGTTTCTGAATTCTTTTCATGGCCATTGTTGTATTTGTCATCATGTTGGTCATAGGGCAAGATATTGTATGAGGAGAAGTAATCAATGAAAGGGATATCTCAGTCACATTCAAAAAAAAGGCATGAGAAATATTGTTTGCTTTTGTTGTCATGAGGTTGGACATATTGCTAAATTATGCCAAAATAAAGTAAAGAGATATTCAAAGTATGTCAAAGGTTACAGAGACCCTAGAAAATATGAGAAAAGACAAATTCAGGTTTAGATACCTAAAATAGTAAAGGTTGATCAAGTTGAGTTCAAGAATGAAAATGAATTACTTGCTATAGTAGATAAAGAATCAGATAAGAAGGATTGTGCAGAATCTCTTGTTACATTTGAGCATGAGCTTTGTCAAGATAAGATAGTTGCAAAAGTTGAGAAAAAGAAGAACATCATAAATGATAAGGTTAGTAAGTCAAAAAGGTTAGACATGCATAAACGGATTCTAAAAGAAAAACGCAAGAAGATCAAGGAAGAAAAACAAAGGAGATGTGGGAATCTCCTGAGATTTATTTCTAGAACCCTTTTGTGTGGGGGTGTCTCTTCTAGGCTTCAAGGAGACACTTTTAAGAAAATTGAAGCAAGGTGGATGTTATTGGGTCTTGGATATTTTGCATGACAAGAAGGTGAGCTGATAGATTAATTTGTATATCTTTTGAGGGAATATTTTTTTGAAGAAAATTTTGCATCAATATTATGGTTTGAGGCTATTAGAATGATTCTTGCATATGCAGTGTTTCAAATGATTATGGTCATAAGAAATTAGAATGTTGAAAAAGATCTAATAGTTTTAGAGAGAAAGAAAAGGATCCTCATGTAGATTAAATCAAGAAGGATCATAGTTATAAAGCTCCATTCACCAGGAAGAAGGTTCAGTCATGTTCATGGCAGAATAAACACCCTGAAGATTCTATGTTGGTGCAAACAACTTTGCATGTAAGAGATAAAGATCAGCCATGGTTCGTTGATAGTGGATGTTCAAGGCATATGATAGAAGATAAGAGTAAAGAAGATCAATGGTGGTACAGTGAGATTCAGAGATAAAACCACTACCAAGATAGCCAGAAAAGGTACTTTATTTTTGGATAATGGTAGAACCAAGACTAAGAATGTTTTATAAGCAAATCTATTGAGTGTAAGGAAAATATGTGATCAAGGATACACCTTAAAGTTTCATGCAAAAGGTTGTGAGATTAGAAGAAAATATTCAAATGAGTTGATTGCAGATTCTCAAAGGATAGGTAAAATCAGATATCTTCTCAAAGATCAGTGAGAGGAGTTGGGAGTAATTTCTATTACTTCCTGCCATTGATGTTCAGCATCAAGTAAGGGGGAGCTAAGTGTTAGCTCCAGGTAGGCCCTTTGCCATTGATGTCAAAGGGGGAGAATAATAGGTACATGTACAGGTGTAGAAAATAGGTATAGGGAATAGGTACAGGTTACTACAGTAAGGGGGAGTTACTGTATGTTTTCAGATGATAGGATGTGCAGGTGACAGGATGTGGCAGTTTTAGGATTGAGGTTGCCATAAATGACAAAGGGGGAGATTATTGAAAATATTGTCATTGATGTCAAAGGTTTAGCATTATTGGTGATAAATGCCCCATTGCATTTAATGTTGTTGGTAATAAATATATATTGGTTGATATGAGTTAATATTTATTTAATATTAATGAATATATTTTTAGTTGCATATGAGATAAAAGAAGGGCCCATGGAGAAGTCGAAGAATCACATGATAAAGACAAAAAAAGGATGGGATGCATTTTCTCATGAAGAATCATCTTGGGGAATACCAATAGTCACCAAGTGAAGACAAAAGAGTAAAGGGCAAATTTCTCATGAAGGGACACTTTGAGGAATATGAAAAGTCACCAAAGATAAGGACAAAAGTGGGAAAGACATTTTTGGTCAAGAAGGGTCACCACATGACTTTTCACATGCTTGGATATGAAGGGTCATCCAAGATTGGTGCCATTTTCCATGAGGATTGAAAGGTCACAAAGGGGGAAGGCCAAAGGTCATTTGGAAAGCTATAAATAAAGGCTTGAGTAGCCATTTATAATATGTGAGTGAGAGGTTGATTTTGATATTGTAATATCTAGCTTAGAAGAGCAATTGTGAGATATTAATATGATTTGTATTTGTTATATCTAGCTTAGAAGAGCAAAGGTGAGAGAGAGGAAGAAGATGTTGCATTGAACTATCATTTGTTGAGATAACAACATTGAGAGATAGGTGTGTGGTATACACAAAGGGGTTGGTGCTCTTGTGGGTTGGTGCTCATGAATTGTTGCTAAGTTGGTGCTTGGCAAAGGGGTTGGGTCTCTTGTGGGTTGGTGCTCATGAATTGTTGTTGGGTTGGTGTTTGGCAAAGGAGTTGGTGCTCCTATGGGTTGGTGCTCGGCAAAGGGGTTTGAAGCTCCTATGGGTTGGTGCTCACGAATTATAGCTGAAGTTTATACTTGGCAAAGGGGTATGGTGCTCTTGTGGGGTTTTTCTCATGAATATATTTGAGATTGATTCTCCATGGTTTTTCCCACATTGGGTTTCCACGTTATATTTGGTGTCTCTCTCTGTCTTATGTGATGTTTATTGTTTGAGTTTTATTGCATATCTTGAATGTTTGATTAAGTGAAATTTTGGTTAAAGGAAAGATTTATAAGATATATAATATACTGATTCACCCCTCCCACTCTCAGTATATTCCATGCTTAACATGGCTCATATGATCAAGCATGTAGTGCTACATAGTTGTATTTCCATCTACAATAACTAAATCACTAGAATCAACACTACTAGTCAAAAATAAAGTACCAACTTTCTTACCTCTTACAACCACAAGACCACATTTAGTAAATTTCTAAGAATATATAATAAAATTTGTTGAATATCCCTCACTTCCTAATTGCCACACGAAAACCAAATTTTGTCTCAACATAGGGACATATTTGACATCTTTAAGTGTCCACATGTTCCCATTCTACATTTTCACCCAGAAACAACCTTTCCTTACTATCTCACATGGTTCATCATCACCAAGATAAACATGTACCAAACTTTATTGAACATAATCTATAAAATAATGCCTATTTGGGGTAGCATGAAATAAAGTCCTTGAATCTAATACCCAAGGCTCCAAAAAATTATCCAAATATATAATTAAGGCATCCTAACATGATTTACCTGATGTCATATTTACCTCATTCATTTCCTCCTTGTTGGAATTCTTATCTTAAAGTGACCAACATTCCTTCTTTGAGTGTTCACTCTTTCCATAATTCCATCATATCATTTTGAATTTAGATCTAGATTTAGATCTACCCTTTAACTTTCCATGGTTTCCTTTGCTCTTTTACTTTTACCTCCCTCTAGTTTCAATAGATAAATTATTCCCTAAACATGATTCACGAGTGTTCTTCCTTCACATTTCCTCACTAAGAATCACACCTACAACATCCTTAAAATTTAAACTTCCCTTGGTGGGGACTACATTACTCATATCCATAACTAAGTTATCCCAACTATTAGGCAAAGACTACAAAATCAACAAATCTAACTTCATCATCAAATTTAATTCCAGTGGAATCAAGTATACTTACAACCATATTAAAATCATTTAAATAACTAGTAATAGAACCATTCTCAAACATTTTCATATTAAAAAATATTTTTATAATAAATATTTTATTTGAAGGAGAGGGTTTCTCATACAACTTTCCAAGTTTATCAATGAGATCCTTTTATATTTATCATTTGAAATGTTGAATGCAATAGAATATGTAAGGCATAACCGTATGGGTCCTAATGCCTTCCTATCAAGCAATATCTAATTAGCATCACTCATGGTTATAGGTTATTCTCTATTCCCCTCTAAGGGTAGATGAAGTTTCTTATAATACAAGTAATCTTACATTTAAATTTTGCATATACCAAAAAAATTTCCAACAAATTTCTGAACTCTAAATCTGATCTCTTCTCCCATAGATCCCACTCAAGCTAATAAACCTTCCTATCATTTAAAAACATTAGTAAAAAACACCACCAAAGCTCTAATACCGGTTTTTAGGAATTAAATAAATTCAAATTAGATTTAATTCACCATAAAACATTAATTTAAAACACATTAACCTTATTGTAAATATGTAAAATCAGATCTCTCTATGCACTACTTGCATCATAGAACCAATTCCTCAAATCATAATAAATTTTGCTTTAATAGATAAAATTAAAAAACAAAAAATAATACATAACACATGTATACCATGGTTCACCCAATGTGGACTACATCCACCAATAAAGTCCTCAATAAAACTGTAACAAAACAAGATTCCAAACTCTCCAAAGAGAACCTTTCATATAAATATAATATCTCATTCAAAATTCAAAAAGGAATTCTATGAATTATTTATCCAAATATAAAATCTATAAATATTAATCCACACATGCTATGCCACACCTATACCTATATAATAACATACCACAAGCTGCTAAACCACACCTTTTCAATAAAAACATCACCCTATAAAGTTACTGCACACATGTATATAAACAAATGAAGAAGAAATCCATTAAAGAAGGAGAAACATGCCATCCTTATCCAATAAGGTCTTATCCAAAAATAAGCATACCATCCTCCGCCTAGTCAATCTTATCCATAATCTCTCTTAAGAAGGAACATGCACTCCTTATATCTCTCCTCCAAAAGGCTTACACAACTTACAATGTAATGAGATAATAACTACCTCTTTGAAAAAAGGAAGTCAATCCCACCTACAATAAAAGAAATAACTCCATAAAAATAAGGAAGTAAATCCCACTTCCATAAACATGGAAGTCAACATGTAAATAAGAAAATATAACAATTAGTTCCCTAAAATAAGGAAATCTATCCCATTTTCACAAAACATCAAAGTCACCATAGAAATTATTAAAAACATTTAATAATATTATACTCACATGTGGAATACATGAAAAAATTATCCCCACATTTTTGGATCTCTCTAAGACCCCAAAACATTCCACTATGGTCATGTGATATCCCCAAAGGGCTCCACACTCAACATGAATCATGTCTTTTGGTGTGATTTTGACTTTTAAAATTTTTATGTTGCCCTTTGTATATCATTACCTTTTGTTTCAAATGATTTAGATTTTAAATTTCTTGATGCATTTTTCTATTCCTCCTCCCTCAATATTTATATGTCCAAACATGGGTGCTAAAGATGATTTTTATTTGAATACCTGGGACTTGGTTTCTAAGAGAGATAACTTAGAGAGCATGGTGTCTAAAAGTTCATAAATTCAGGTAGAATAAATTTTTAATCTTAAATTCAACCTTTTTTTATCCAATGTGGAGTGAAAGGAAAGGAAATCAAGAAGAGTGAAACATGAAATATTAGTTCAATTGAAAAAAATGTAACAAAGGGCCAAAAAAAGGGGATGCAATGATAATAGAGTGTGTTTCCTTATCATAAGAATGAGGGAAGGTATGAAAATAGGATAAAATAGATTTTTGTTCAAATTTCATCTATCAAAAGAAGTAAAAGCTAAAGCTATGAACAAATATCCAAAAAAATTAACCATTACAAAACACATTTTAGATAAGGAATGGAAAGATGGTGATTTTATGAGGAAGACCAGTTCCTATCCATGGTCCTAAACTACAACTCACAAAAGAGAAAACTAGAGGGTGCTAAAAAGTATTGGAAAGTCATAAAATAATTGGATAAAAGTACATCATGAGGAATACTAGGTCTTATCCATGGTTTTATAATGCAACTCATGAATAAAAGGGGATACCAAAAGACCAAAAGGAAGGACTAAGGTTTGTGAAAAGAGAGAATTGTTGTAGAGGGTGAGACCCATGTAAGTACAATGTGCAAATTTTTAGATAGATAAAATATGTAAATCATTAAAATAAGGGAAGGATTTAGGCAAAATACTTCTTGAGGAATTACACATTGGTGGGGCTCTTTGAAAATATGGGCTTCATTAGTTTAAAGGTGATAGGTGCTTAGACTAAAAATATCTCTGACTAAATTAGACCCCCACTATTTTTAGAGATATTTAACTTATTTGTCATGAGTTTAGCCTAATTTAGGGAGAAAATAACCAACATTAAATGTGTGAACTTTAACTCAATTTTTATGTTGCTTGGTAATGTGGGCCTTGTATTGGTGATTATATTACAAAGAAAAAAGATAGTGTTCATCAAGGAAATCAAAAGAATGAAGGCAAGCTTCATATATGTCTTCATCAATTATGATACCATGAAGATAGATATAGAGAGAGGGAATATCAAATTCTAGTGGGAGGACTAATTAAAAACCATATATTAAATAGAATGGTGTTGCCCTAGTAGTAGTGCATATGATAGTGAGATAAGCGTAAAGAGCAGGATATAGATGAAGGTGCAAATCTATGCAAGTTTCATGAATTATATTTTGGAAGATTTTATTAAAAAAATTATTTTTGGCATCAGCTTGGACATGTCATTATGGATTATAAGATGTGGAGAATTTATTATTGATTTTAAATTGAGCACAAAGTTGTTTGACATCTTTATTTTTGAAATTACCACCATTATTTGAAATGATAGTATAAGGGACACAAAAATATAAAATGATATGATTAAGGATGAATTTTGAGATGGTGGTAATGATGACATTAATTAGGGGCATATCCTCAACCTATTTTTAAAAATATTCTATGACTATGATTATAAATACATGCCCATCTTGAGATTGAGATAATTTTCCTATGAAATGTAAACCCCATATGGAGAATGGCCAGGGAGATTCTACGATTTGAAGTTCAAAAAAGGTGAATGAATTAGATAATGATAAATATATTAAGGATTTTAATTATTATAAAATTATATGGCATATTTTACAAGAGTGGGCAAAAAGTACCCCATACATAAGTATTTTCAAGTTGTCACATGTCCATTATATTGGCCACTGCAAATACCCCCATGTGTTTATTTGAGAAGAAAAGAACCTCATATTTCATAACACGAAATATTAGGGTACCTTTAGTATTGTAATAATATAGGATGTTATATCAAAATACATACTTAAAAGCTTATTTGTGAATGTGAGTCATTTCATGTAAATTGAGGTTCAAAATATAAGTTTGGTGTTCCAAAAATTAAATGATATCTTTGTACAATGATGTTTATCAAATAGCGATAGACTCAATGTGGAATATAAGTGAATATTTTGGTTAAATATAATAAAAGTATTTTCTTATTTGGATAATAAAAATGGGATTGGTAATAAGTTGGTGGAGATGAAAAAGAGATGTTGAAGAAACAAGGGAATCAACAATAGAATTTTGATCTTGAGGGAAAGGCTCGATGGTGAAATAAATGAAATCTATAGTTAGAGTAGTTTCAATTTGATGATAAGAAATTATATTCTTTATTTTTCATTGGTAATAACCATTGACTTGGTGGAAAATGAGTTGGGAGTCACCTAAATAATGTAGGTATTCTATATCTAGATCAAGGACTACTTGCATGTCTAAGATTAAATATTCATACTCTACCATGTTCTTAGTGATATTGAAGATGAGGTGAAATGATAATAGGATGATTTTTCCAATATGTCTTAGAAGGATACAACCTACCCCATATCCTTGAAGTCATTGAACATCATCAAAATGAAGGGTCTTAGTATCTTCATGTAAATCAACATTAATTTCATTAAGTTCTTCGATAACTACTTTTGGTTTAGTAGTATCAAAGAAGATAGTAGATTTGTTGATATTACTTACTTCTAGGTCAGTAATGAAGTAATGGAAGTAATCTTTAAGGCTTAATTTTTGGTTGAGACCTTTAACGTATAAAATATTATCATTAAGAAGACTATCTTGAAGGTTGTTGGTAGCTGACATAGGAGCTATGACAAGTTGATCAATAATTATTTATCCTTCTATTAATTTTTGGGTGATAAGAGGACCATAAAATTTCCAATTCTATCTCTAGGAAGAAAGAACTTAGAGAAGAAGTGATGAAGAGGATCATAATGGATGATAATGTAATAGGTTTGATAAAACATATAATATCAAATTTTTTTAGAGGCAAAATAAATGGTGAGGCAATCATGTTAGACTTTGGTATAAAGTTTATTATAATTGATGAGGCCTCAATTGATATAGAAGATGACATATTACCTTCCAGTATCACCTTATTGGGTAAGAATCACTCCAAATGATATGGATGTGGAAGAGGTAAATAAGATTAAAGTTAAATCATTTGAAGGGAAATTAAGATTATATGGGTGAAAAAATGATTATTTCCTATTATCAGATCCATTTTGATAGGGATCCATCTATTCTAAGGCATTACCTTTCTTAAGAAGAGAATTGATGGAATATATATGGTAAGCCATTTTGGGAATGAAGTATCTAATTACCTCAAGTTTACCAATGTAAGTGACAATGTTCAAAATGGATTGAGGGATGGGCATTTTGGTGATATAATTAATCTTGGTAGGGTCAATTTTGATGGCATGGAGAGAGCCTAAGACTCTTAATAATTTTCTAGATGTGACACCAAAAACACAATTTTAAAGATTTAGTCTAACTTTATATTTTTTTAGGCATTTAAAGATGATTGTAAGATTAGATAGATGAGTCTTAAGACATTTGGATTTATCAATGAGGCCATCCACATAGGTTTCTACAATTTTGTGAATAAGATCATGAAATATGTGAGTCATTTCCCATTGAAAGGTAGCTCTAACATTTTTGATATCAAAGGGAATTTTAACATAGTAATAGGTGCTCCATTATATGGTTAAAGTTGTCCTATGTTGGTATTCAGGGGTAATATGAATTTGGCTATAACTTGAGAAACCATACATAAGAGACACCATTTCATAGCCATCTATGTAATCAATGATGGCATCTATTGAAGGTAGGGGAAAATTTACTGTAGAATAAGCAATATTAAGATTATAGAAATTTATGAAAATGAAAATGACCATGGTTACATTCTTCCAAATAGGGACTATGTTAGGAACCCATTCAAAATAGTCCATGGGTTTAATAAACATAGCATTAAGAAGCTTGATAATTTATTTATGGCATACAATAAAAATTTCAAGTAGAAATTTTCATTACATTTATCTTAAAAGTTTGATGTTAGGATAAGTGATAATATTGTGAACCAAAATTCTAGGGTTGATACCCAACATGTTATCATAGGACCAAGTAAATATATCAGATGGAGTATTATACTTGATGTAAGTAGTTATTTTAATAAGCATAGTATTTCCATCTTGGAAATGATACGGTACATTAGGTAAAGAAGAGATTGGATTTTCTTTGGGGTCAATGCTAACAATGAATTTATTGAAACAAGGTTCTTTATTTTTGAATTTTCTAAGTTTGTGATGTTACTAAGGAAGTTGAGGTTCTCAAGCATGAAGTAATTAAATAATGGATTCATCATTAGGAAAAGTGGGAAGAGGACCATAATAATAAACATCTACTTTAATATAAATAATTTGATTACCATGGTGATCATATTTAAAATGTATCTGATGGACATATGTGGCCTTGGTGTCTAATGTAATCTTAGGAGTAGGAGGAGTATGTTGATAAAGTAAGATTGGTGTATTTTTATTTTCTTTGATGGGGAAAGAATAAAATGTAATGATGGGATTCGTAAGTGGTATATAAGATGTAGGAATTTATAGATGTTCAAAAAGTGGTATTTGTTTGACAAACCAAGGATTATGAAGAAGTAGAGAACTAATGGGAGGTACATGACCTTCATGAAATAATGAAAATTATTTGGAAATGGTGTGAACATCATGGTTGAAATCATGTATTTGGGATAAAGTTTTCTAATAATGTTGAACATCCAAGTCTTGGGATTGATCTTGGTCCATGATATAGTTATCATTATAGGTTGGAGAAATGATACAATTTTTGAGATTGAAGAGGAGTTTTAGAAGGGGAAAATTTGAGATTAATAAATTTACATGGATAATTATTAAGTGATCTTGGAATAATTTGGCCATTCCATATTCATTTCATGTGAAGCCATATTCTGGGTAAGAAAAGTCTTGAGCATTACATGGAGGGGGAAAATCAGTGATCTCATCAATGAGAGGAATAGTGCGATCATGAGGTAATTTAGAAGGAGGAATCCACTCTGAGATATAAGAAGGTATATTATTAGTGTTCTAAGTATGTTTGAAGTCATTAGGTTCATCATCATCTAAATCAAAAAGAGTGACATGTAAGTCTAGATTGATGTTGATGAATTTAGATAAGGAGAACTATTAGTTGTTGGAATGGTAGTAGTGCAATATTGAGATTTAGTATTGATAAGTTAATAATACAAGGGTTGGGATCAACCTCATATTTATATCATTTTCCATTATGTAAAAACTTTATGTATTTGATATCGAAAGAGGTAGTGGCCCTTATTGTATGAGTCCAAGGGCAGCTTAGGAGTATGTTATAAGATAAGGGAAAATTAAGGACCATAAGTTTAGTTCAAGTAGTCTTAGGTCCAATTTTTAAGGTAATATAAATACAACCAAGTGTATTTGGTTTATTTTTATCAAATACATGACATGTTAGGTAGGTTTTCTTGAGATGATTCTTATTATGACCTAGTTGTTAGATAAGCCAAAAAGATGTGACATTAATACCAGACCCTTCATCATCTAAAAATTTATAAATAAGGGTAGTATTAATGGATATTTTAATTAATAGGGGTGGATCATCAACATGGAAAAGGATATTTTAATTAATTTTGTCTTCTTTAAAAAATTCAATGAAAATCTTGGGAGAAGGATAAATTGATTTAATGGTATGCATGTTGGTAGGTTGAGGCTTAATAGAGGGTAGTTTTTCATCTATAGAAGATGCATCTTCAATTTCTTGTAATTTTTGCATGAGGAACTTGTGATGATAAGGGGAGGTAAAAACTAACTCCATAAGGGTAATCTTGCAAGGCATGGAGTTAAGTTCTTCAATAAAGTTCCAATGAGATTTAGAAGAAGAACTAGTGTTAGGTTTAAAAGGTAAGGTAGATTTTGAAGGAATGGAAGTGGTTAGGGGATTAGAATAAGGAGATGGTTCTTTGTGGGCTTATGAAGCTAAATTAGTAGTAGTAATATCTTTGATATGTTATTCTTACAAATATGGTTTTTGAGGTTTAGTGATAGGATATTTATGATTTAGTTTATGATGATAGTTGACCTTAGACCTATTAACATATTGATAATTTTTATAATATTGATCATAGTCAGCATCAATGGCATAATAATCCTTGGTGTTTTTCTGATTAGATGTGTTAAAATATTTTTTATTTTTATAATAAGAAACTTTAGGAGCTTTTCATTTTAGATAAGTGGTGTTATATTCATGATTATGGAGTTGGATCATGGATTCATGATTGAAGGAATAACAAAGCATGTAAGAGATGAAAAAATTGGTTAGACCTCTACAAGTTTCATGATAATTACTAATGTCATAACGGAACCAATTTTTTTTATTAGGGTCATACCATTTAGGATGATTATAAGGACAAGTAAAGGGTTTAGAGGGAGCTAACAATGTTTTACAGTTAGTGGTATGTGAGAAGATGGGGGATTGTCAACTTTGTCAACTCTTAGTTTGGTTTGAGGAGTATTAATAGTGATGTCATTAGTATAATTTTAAAATATATTTTAAGGAATTTGGTATTATTTTTCAATTTCTTCATGAGGAAGTCTTGACATTTGGCTTAGTCAAGAGCTTCATTAAGTGTTTGAGGGGTAGAAGTTCAAACCTTATATTCAAGAGAAGGATTTAAGGTATTTTTAAAGATTTTGAATAAATTATCATTAGTCATGTTATGGTAGGCATTATGGATGTGATATTTCCATCATTTGATAAAATCATGAGTTGATTCTATCGGAGATTGCTTACCATTGATGAAATGGCTAAGGCAATTTTTGGGAAGGTCACTATTTTGAAACTCTTTAACTATAGGTTGAATAAATCTTCATGTTGATAAATTAAATGTTGGGGAAGTTGGGTTTACCATTCTATTACATCACTCGTGATGCTTTTAACTATAATTTTAGTTTTGGTGAAAGTATAAGTTTGGATCCACTCTTTATAGAGATTGTTGAATGCTTTAAGAAATGATGCAGGGTCTTTAGTCTCATCACATTTGATAGTTGGAGAGCTATGAACAATATCAATGGACATGATGGAGGGAGATAAAGGCTCATTTTGGATGGTTTAAAGCATTTTTTTATTCATGATAGGTTGAGGAATAACATTTCCTAAGGCATCTCTAAGAGGTGGAGGAATAAAATTTAGATTAGTTTGAGGATTTATAACTTGATATTGATTAGCCATATTTGATCAAATGAAATTGCAATTGAATCATTTTAGAGGTGTTAGAATTTTTCATTGTGTTCATTTTTTGTTTGACTTGTCCAATAATTTGAGTCATATCAATTGGTAGGTTGGTGTTTGTATGAGGACTCCCATAATTGGTATTATGGGAGGGTTATTGGAAGGTGGATTAATGGTGGGATTTTTGGATAGACTTATGCCAGTTGTTTTCACATTATGTTGAAAATATTGAAGATGAGAATTGTCTTAATATGTACAAAAAGGATTAGATCTACCTAGTTCATCTTGAGGTGTGATTTAAACTATGTTCCAATCCATAGATGAAGGAGGGGAAGAGGTACTCCAAGAGTGAGGGTTCTCTTTGGAGGTAAATAAAGGGAGAAAATAATACCCTATTTAGTGTCTAAATGGATTTAAGTTATCCAAGAATATTCCAATAGGGAATTTCATGATGTTTTGAGGAAGTGAACATAATTTAAGTAATAAGAGAGATAAATCAAGGATAAAGAACTAAGTCAAATAGATAGGGAAGTGAGTCATCCAACAAAAGATCTAAATTGACTAGATAAAGGGGAAAGGGTATAAATAAAATACAAGGTCAATTGGTCAACTTTGTATTTATTAAATGGGGTAAAAGAAGTAAAGAGTTGACTAGGTCCATGGTGTAGTGCTAGATAGAATGTAGAAGAGTATAGAGTCGACTAGATAAAATATGTACTATTGGATAGAGGGTAGAAGAGTATAGAGTAAACTAAGATAACTATGTACTACTAGATAGAGCATATGATATATATATATAAGAGACACAATCATGTTTTTTGATTGTGTACTATTGGTAGGATGAAGGATATAAATTGTGAGAGATTGTATCAACTAGAATGAAAATGTTCTAAAATAGTGTCAATATTTTAAATATAAATGATACAAGAAATTGAAGGAAAAAAACAAACAATTAGATCAATGTGAGTGTTCTAATTGGATCACATAACATAAAACCATGCACCAACACTGACCAATACAAGTTTTTGCAATACAACACACAATAATTAGATAATAATTAGTCAATTTAAAAGTAAATGCTAAGTGGTCATCATGAGTGTTATTAGATTATTATAAAGTGTTATTTTAAGTGTGATAGGAATGTTCACTGAAAATAGGGAACTAAAAATCAATCTATGGATGGTTTCAAGATGTTTAGGTTGAAAATGATCTATGTTGGCAATGGTACTAGCTTGGTATTTGGGCCTACCAGCTCACCTCAAAATTTGATAGTGATAAAGGTGTCAAGTTATTTTATAATATATACCATTAACCATGTATTTATACTTCACTATAAAACCAAGTCAACTTCCCCATTGGTGATGAAATCCAAGTAGGTAGGCCTTGCGAAGGCAAGTGTTAAATGCATTTTGAATATTGTGTGATTTGGTAGTGTGTGTAAAAAGAGAAAAATAGTATAACTAAATGGTAAATTTAAAAACTACCTATTTAGAATATGTGAGCTACTCCAAAAATAAAAACAACTACAAATGAAAATGTGAAATAATTACTAGTGAATAGTTGTTAATTCCCAAGTTTAGAGTAGTACAAAGTCAATTTATACAACACTATATATAAATAATATAGAATAGAGTCAACTAGGTTGTTACTATTCTATAGATGTAAAAGTCTTTAAGAACAGAGTCAAATAGGTCAACTTTATATTTTATATGGAAGATATGCTACACAACTAAGTTGACCAAGTCAACTTAGTTTTTTTATAGGGTTATAATTTTAAAGACTGCTAACTTGTACAAAACAAAATTGTAGTGAATTATTAAAATGAGTGAGAGAGAAAGAAAGGAACCTTGGTGTGTTGGAAGATGATTAAGATTAATTTTTTTTATAAATTACCTTGAATGTTTCCTTCAAATTCTACAAACTAAGTCAACTTGTTCAACCCAATTCTTCAAAAGATTATGTGCTAAAGAAGGATAAGAAGAATATATTGACCTATTCAACCTAGTTTATTGATCTAGATGATCGATGAGATACTAAGTTGACATGTTTGACCTATTTTTTTGATATACATGTTGGATGAGATACTAATTTGACATATTAGACCTAAGTTTTTGAACTAGATGCTAATTGACATACTAAGTTGACTTGTTCAACCTATTTTGTTGATCTAGATGCTGGTAGTGTGAATAAGATGACATAGTTGACCTATTAAACCATTCATTATTATTTAGGACTAAATAAAAGTATTATGTCAACCTATTCACTCTAGTAACTTGTATTTTATAAAGACCTACATAGAAAGAATAGAATTATTTTGATGAGACTGTGTTAAACCTATGCAAAAAAAGTTAAAAATATACCAATTAGTTTGATACAATATCAAAAATATATAAAATAATAACATGATATAAATGAAAACATGAAAGAAAACCTACAAGGATTAGATTCACATTGGGTTCATTAGAATGTATGTAATGGGAAATGTAGAAAATCTACAAATCAATCCTAACTCAAAGAAGATAAATCCTACTTACACTTTTTATTGGGGATACATTACAAAAGTGGGGTTATGACCAATATGGATCCTCTAGATAGGTCCAAGGGAGAAATTCCACAATAAATTCACTAGGGATGGTTACAAAGCCTCTAGTCAATCAAAACTACACAATAACCCTAAATAGGTCCTATGTTCTAATATTTACTTAAACTAATAATAAGTAAATTCTAATCTAGTGATCACTAAAGCTTGTGGCACAAAATGGGGTTAGTAAATATAAAATTAAACATGCATAAAAGAATCCTATTTAAGCTATTTATAGGTAAAACCATAATGCATGGAGAGAGAAATATTATTAAAAATCCAATAGTTATGCTACTTATATCTACTAAAGAGAGGATAAACGTTAGAGATACTTACCTTGAAGATGAAATTGTCGAGATTAAATCTCTCCCTTGGACAAAGGTGCTTTGAAAGAGGTTGTTATGGTTTATAAGGATCACTAATAAAGGTGAAATCATCTAAGACTTATATACAAGATAAGATTCTTATCTAAGTAGAAATTATAAGATAAGATTCATTAAGTGGAATGTAGGAATATAAGATTGTAAAGAAGCACAAATTAATAACTAACTCTTGTTTTCTCTCTAATAATGTCAAAATTAATGTGTTTATATGGGTGGATTTAACCCTAAACCCCTATTAAATTTTAGGCTAACAAGGTTGACGTAGTATTTTAATTGACGAAAACAAACTAGGTCATGGACTAAGTTGACCAAGGGATGACCTAGAACCTAATGAGTTCTATCGATATTAATACAAGGTTGATTAGGAAAACTATGTAATTTAAATTTTCAAAAATGGGTTTAAGTTAGGTAAGGGCTAATGAAGATGGTAAATGACTAGAGGAGGGTGAAAAATAGGAGGCAAAGCTTAGGGGAATGGTTTTAGGAGACAAGTGTGTAGATATCATGTGGAAAAAAGGGACAAAAATATTTTGAAACATGAATGGTTTACCCAAACCTTTCTTTATGCACCCTTTAAGGTGTGCACTTAGAGATATTAAGACTCGATGGGTTCCTGCAACATAAAAAGCATCAACAATTGATAAAGTTTGAAAATATTATGTATATAGTGTCATGTTTACTATAATTATAAATTCAAAAATATTATTAGCTAATATTTTATCCTTAAATTTAACGTCAGATAATTCAATTACACCTTATCCATTTTAGGATAACATGGATCTATCTCCCTTCATAGACAAACCAATACAAGAGATAGATCTCTAGACTTGAAATGGCTAGTACCATTGATTTGTCTCTTAGGCTCACACTACAATAAGATAATCAATATTATTGGTGGAAAGGGAAGAAGGATAAATAAAATAAAACCTATAATAATGAGGTGATACACCAATACAACTCCACACAACACAATTGCATCTACACTTAAGAAAGAAGACTACTCAAACTGAATTCAACTCTATGTCCTAACACAAATATTTCTCATAGTCTTAAATTTATATACATATCTAGAGGTGTGTGAAGATAAGGTCTAATATAATACATAATTAATCCCTCTCACACTTCAAGAAAAACTTAATAAAAAATACACTATATAAAACGTTTTAGAAGAGATTTCATTCACATAAACATGTAAGAGTAGACATGAAAACAAGGAGAACATTTTCATTAATTTTCAACACACAAACAACTTAAAATATTCAATTAATATATTTCAAAAAAGGAAACCAAATTGGAATAATTTATTCAAAGATAATTTTTTTGTCAGAACCAGCAGGGGTTCACCATACCAATTATGGATCCAATAGAAAGCCAAAAAGGATAAAATATATAGAACTTAGAAGAGGAGAGAGAATGAGTGAAGCTCAAAGGTCACAAAAATAGATTTAAAACTTAAAAAACTATTTAAAACACCATATAATGAAGTGTAAAATAATTCAAGAGGCTTTTATAAACATGTGTCAATCCCAAACAAAGAACCTTCCTCATGTTGGAGTAGACCCTTCATTGTCTTAAATGAAACTGCCTTCATGATGGTGAGGAGTGCACTTGAGTGTCTAAAACTGACATAAGAATACTTGAAACATATGGTATATCATGAGAAGGTCTAAAATAGGTTAGTGTATGTAATAAAATCATCCCTAATGGATGTATTTATCTTTAACATTTGTCATTCATTGCTTGTAGTCATTTATCACTAGTCCTCTAGGTCTATCCTCACACTTGTCATCCAAATGGATTGCATTTGATAAAATAAATGCATTAAATAGATGATAGGAAAGTCAAATGAATCTAATTTGTCCTATGGTCTATCAAATGGACCTTAATGAAATTCCTAGAACACTTCTTACTTCCTCACTAGGTAGTTACATTGTCCTCATTATGTTATATTTTGACTGTCTACCATGAATGGTCTCATAGAGATATTTTCATGATACATTGTGGTAGGAATTGAGTTTTAGAAGCTGAAATGAGTCCCTAAAGACCTCCCTTAATGGTTCTTACTTAAACATCATCCTTTATACTTATAAAACATCCTAATTCATAAAAAAACATAGTATTAAGTAATTTTATATGGATGATAGTGTGATCAAGGTTCATGTCATGGAGCCTAGGAGAGTTATATAAATGTCTAAGTAAATTTAATGGCCACTTGATCACTTTTAGATGCATTTCCCACTATATTTTCTCCATTGGGTCCTAGATTAGGTTTTAAGAAGTTTGGATTGTTAAAGATTGTTCATAAAATCTTGATGTCTAAATTTAGAACCAATTAAAAAAAATTATGATATAGGACCCATTTAAACCCTTACAAAGTGATTGAGGTCCCATGCTTGGTGTCAATATAGTTGTGAGCTATTAAAATTGGCATCTCAATCTCTCTTACACATTCTATGAACCCCTAAGATGATTTTAGGTCAAATTGACTAATCTAAGATAATTTAATATAAACTAATGGACCTAATCCATCATATATTTTCCCTTGAATTCCTCAAAATGTTATTAAATATCTCATGGTCATATAGATCAAATGAGGCAACTGTAGGGCTTAGGCCTATTTTTAGGCCTAATAGGGCTGACTATGTATCTTATGTGTTTGATTTTTATGAAGTTTTCCTATGAATTTGGGTGATTATACATGTTTCTAAACCTATAAAACAACATCATATAACATCCCAAAATCATTCAACACTATCTCTTTCATCCATCTCACTTTCTCATACCAACCCTACAGGTTGCCTAACTCATAAAGTGCCATCTGTCTGAGAAACAATAGAGGGCATATCCCATGTTTGAATAAAAATGTGAGGATATGGATGCATTTACCAATTCATGAGGATTATTTTTACCAATTTTTAGAGTTATATCACATTCATATACCCCTCAATCCTTTAATTCTTAAAAACTAGCTCACTAGGTCTTGAATGTGTAAGGTTTTGGATTGCTTATAGGTGAAGGTCCCAAAACATATTCCTAGCTCAGTTTATCCTATCCATGAAGGTAAAATGGAAGGAGATAATTAATATTAGTTTTATTTATACATGATCATCTACTTTTATCACTTCGTACCAAACCAACCAACATACCTATGCCTAGACTAGAAGTTAAAATGGAAGGATATAATTAATATTAGTTTTATTTATACATGATCATCCTCTTTTATCACTTCGTACCAAACCAACCAACATAACTATGCCTAAACTAGTCTATGATTGTGTTAGATTGTAAGTTACAACTAAAATTTCTCAAGTTTCCTATAGGTGTATGTTCATGTCATGAAAAAAATGTTTATTATTATAATTAATTATTTGATTACTAAGTGTATATTACTCTTATATGTATTCATCTCATACCTTTGACATCATACTTTCATGTTGTTATTGTCCATAGACTATAGGTATGTAATTAGACTATAGATATCACTTTAGGAGGGGCTATGAGGTTCCTATACATGGGAATTTATTATTTGAGGATCATGTATGAGGTTATTATGTATATAAATTTATAACCAATTTCATAAATTTTTGGAATATGACCCCCTTCAACCCTTCCCAAGTTATTGAGGTATCATGTTTGGTGTCCGTATAGTTGTGAGCACTTAGACTTGGCCTCTCAAGCTCTCTCACACATTATATGAATCCCTAAGATTCTTTTTGGTCAAATTGAACACTCTTTGATACTTAAATGAAATAAATAGATCTGATACATCATATAATTTACCTTGAAGGTCCTCAAAAGGTTTTTAAATCTCTTGTGATCATACAAATCAAGTGAGGCAATTGTAGGGCTTAGGCTTAATAGGATTGCCTGTGTATCCTATGCATTTCACCATTATAAGGGTTTAGAATGAATTTGGGTACTTATCCATTTTTTTTAAATTTAAAAACACCTTATACAACATCCCATAATCATTCAACATTATCTCTTTCATCCATCTCACTTTCTCATACCAACCCTACAGGTTACCTAGCTCGCATGTTATCCTCTATCTAAGAAAAAAAAGGGAATATATAATGTCTACCTAAAAAATGTGAGGATATGGAGGAATTTAAATATTAATTATGATTATTTTTACCAATTTTTATATTTATATCACATCCATATACCCCTTAAACCTTCAATTCTTTAAAATTGACTCACTAGGTCTTGATTATTCAGGTTTTTGGACTATCTATAGGTGAAACTTCAAAACCTAGTCCTTGCTCAGTTTCACCTATACATGAAGGTCATATGTAAATATATAATTAATATAAGGGTTATTTATACATGATAATCAACTTATATCACTACATAATAAACTAACCTATATACCTATGCCCAGACTAGTTTATGACTATGTAAGGCTATAAGTTACAACTCAGATTTTTCAAGTTTCCTGTAGGTTTATGTTCATGTAATTTCTAAGATGTTTAGATACTCCAGTTACTTATGATATTTATGAGTGTATATTACACTTTTATTTATTCATCTCATACCTTTGACATCATTCTCTCATGCTATTATCATCCATAAGCCATAGGTTTGCAATCAAACTATAGATATCACCTTAATAGGAGATATGAGGTTTTCATATGTGGGAATTTCTTGTTTGAGGATAATGTCTCTATTTTTCCTATATTAATTAGGATAATTACAAAGTTTTATGAATCTAATTATGCCTATTGGTCATGTTCCCATCTTTATTTAGTCAATGCACTAGGAATTTATAGGTTTAAGACTCATTTGCTTAAAAGCACTATAGTTTTCACTGAATGTCTATAGTGAAAATTTGATTGAATTGAAAACATCTAACCATGATCACCTATTGAACTATAATTATTCATTTCATATTGATAAGTGATATCCCCATCTAAGAAATAAAAATTAAGTAGTTAGACTTGCCCAAATCACATGAATAATTACCAAAATATGATTCATTATGTGATCAAAGAACTCATTTAGAGATATTAAGGTAATTGATCTCATAAGCAACTTTTTCACTTTGTGAACATGAACCTACGTGTGACTATGTATAGTAACCTCACTACTATCACATTGATATTATTTATGCCTTCAAACTTGGTTAAATACCTCAACTAAAACTAAACACTTCTAGAGTCCTTTCTATACTATGTCTAAAACACGTTACATAGTCTTGTAGGTGGTTAACATATTAAGGTCTGACTATGCATATGAATCACATTCAACAATACCTAGTTTCAAACTTTGAGACTTCACTGGTCTATTGAATTTACCCAGACCATCACTATTCTTAAAGAGGATGTAAGATAATTATTTCTTTTGATATGAAGCCACTGTGAGAGGATAAAACACTATAAATAAAAATAACCATTTACAGACCATTGATGGTGCTCACCCCAAACTCAAGAATGATCTTGCCTACCTTCTATGCCCACATTTGAAAACTAGGTTAGTGATAACATGGAGAGGAAGGAAATACTGCAACATATCATGTATATCACTTAGAAACATTAGAAAACTAAAAAAATGAAAAACATGAAGACCATGGGAATGAATAGGTATTCTTGAGTCATCACCATTCTTAGTGATGATTCATAGATAATGGTGAACTAAACTTGAAACTCCTACATTTAAAAGGAAGTTAATGAAGTCTAATATCAGCCACTAAGAGTATTTAGTTCATCTCTTCCCCTACTTTCCATATTGAAAGCAAACTAAATAAGCTATTTTGACTTGTCTAAGGGAGTTATAAAGAATATGAACCAATTTTTTCCATTTTTAGACCTATCAAAACTTATTAAGTATCAAAATAGGTTGAGGGAACCTAAAGTGACACACTTGAGCCTTCCCACATGCCAATTAGTTGTATTTAACTGTACAACTTCTTTTAAACTACTTCAAACTATTGGTATCTCTTCCTTTCCATGTTGAACCTACATTTTTCACTTACCAAACTACCATCTAACACTCAGCATACACCTTATATATTGTAAAATAGTTTGACACACTTAGCTTCTTATGGAAACTATAAAATTCTTAGAAAGGTCAAAAAGGTGACATAATGGAATGTTAAGATAATGGCATAAATAACCAAGGTGTAAAACATATTAAATGACCTTAAACATGACCATGTGACCATTATATGACCTATCAAGACCCTATAATAAGTTTGAATACATAAAGGGTTGAATAAATTTGACCTAGGTTCAAATTTGGTCAACATTTTGATGATTTCTTAGGGTTGGCAAGCTTGTTATGCCAAATAATAGTAGCCTTCTCCTATCCATTGGGTTATGGGGTCACCTATACACTATTCTTGAAGCTGAGATCAATCTGAAAGAAGACCAAACACACCACATACAATACGGAAACAAGAAATAAGATAAGAAACAAAAATCACACTTGTGTTATCATGAACACTTAGGGTAAACACAAACCCAATAAAAGTAAACACACCTATCCTAATATGTACAATACCTCAACACTTAAGGTGAATAAAATTCATTTTAATTTATTTAACCATGTTTAAATACAATGCCCCTTGCATCCTTTCTTCTCAAAAAAATTAATCTATCATGTGAGTCATATTTGTCCATGGACACTTGATTATGGAGGTAATCAAGAGACTTACCATGGTTGTAGCTTTTACTGACTAAAAGCATGTCACTTTGAGCTCTTAAGAACACTCCATCCAAATGAATTGAAAGGTTTTTTATATTTGTAGCTAGATTAATTTTTTTCATGCTCATTAGATAGTCTTCAATCTACATCTTGTTAGTCATCAAAGTCTTCTCAACCTCAAGAATATTTTTAAGCATGACATGATTTTGGTTATAAGTCTTCAAGACTATCTTCCTTATGTTTATTGAAAACTTCATATTATATCAAGGGTGTTTCATATTTGATAGAGATATCAAGCTCCTCTTTATGCTCATTGAGAACATAATTGAACTTATCATTAGGTCTACACTCATCTTAAAGTATTGAAGGTCTACTAACCTCCTCAAATTCTTGAATAATGACATAATATTGTTATCACATGTCATTCACCTCTTCTTGGGGTTAAGGCTCAAGAGTGTTCTCTTATCTTTTAGGTAGAAAGGATTGTTCATTAATATTATCATATATTGACATAGTTGGGATACTCACATCACCATCCACATGTACAAAATAGTTCCCCAGTGCAACTCATTATAGGAAGTTATCATGATCTACCTCAAGGACTCCATAAATATCCTCATGAAGTATGTAGGGTCTAAGACTAGTTTATTCTAAGCCACCTTACTCAGTTCCACACTCATAAAGATACAAATCAGATATACCATCAAGGAAAGTTAGATTGTCTTGATCATATTCCTCAATCATATTGAAATTCATGTTAGAAGTGTAAGGCACATAAGGTTAAACATGAAAACTATAAATAATATATAAATTTATTATTACTTTTGAACCATATCTAGTCCTAAAACACATGTAGGACCAATATAAAGTAAGATAACCTCAAATCTTAGCTATGAAATCTCTAAACAAACAAAGTGAAAAATGAGGAGGCACATATACCACTACAACATCTTGAGAAATGATGAAGGTAGGACAAGCATGGATAATTATTTTCAAACCTTTGATTATACCAATGGGTTGGCCGCTAACCCATCCAATTGGAGCACTCCTTTGGCATGGGGTTCATACTTCAAGTTCAATTTGTTTTTTATTAATTTAAGGTGGTAAAATAGGGGCCAAACCCTATACAGTCAAAAAAGATAGGAAGGCTAGCAAACAAAATATGCTAGGAAAGAACCAATGACACAGTCAAGAAACAAAGTTAGAAGTAAAACAAAACACTAGAAAGACCAAAGTTAGAAAGGATGAAACAACATAACTATAGAATCAGCATTCCCTGGATTACCCACCGCTTCCAACATAGTCATATTCAGTAGAATGTTATTTTGAAGGCCTTTGGTGAAGACCTTTTCTATCTTTTGAATGCGGACCTACAAGGACCCAATATATATTTTCCAATCATTCTCATTCTTCAAACCCTCACTAGCTTCTTCTACATGCATCTTCTCCTTATTATCAATAGTTCCCCTAGAATCAACACCCTGATCTTGAGTGACCTTTCATCATTAATGTGCATCATTCATGCTCTGTCATCTCCTTCCGAATGATCTCTCTAATTTTTGGGGGTATATGAGCCCCTTGTCACCATACCCTTCATCCTGAGAATTGCTGACCAAGGTAGGCACAAGCATCAATGACCCTGTTACCTTCTCTGTATGTGTGGGTAATCTCAACTTTGAAAAACTTTTGTAAAAGAAACTGGATGTCTGTAATGATGTCTTTTA
Source organism: Torreya grandis (assembly GCA_037957365.1). Classification (NCBI taxonomy): domain Eukaryota; kingdom Viridiplantae; phylum Streptophyta; class Pinopsida; order Cupressales; family Taxaceae; genus Torreya; species Torreya grandis. Next base: position 495,697 of record JARHVA010007973.1, on the reverse strand, counting down.
TATGGATACCAATGTTAGATGCTTTAGTAATGGCATCTATGACCAACTTAAAATCTCCCTGAATATTCAAATTTCTAATTCCTAGGGATATAGCTAAATTTAATCCCCAAAGTAAGGCCATAGCTTCAACATAGTTATTGCTCTAGCAACCCATGCCACCAGCATAGACAACAGACATCCCTCCATTTTCATTTTTTATTATTCCTCCTCCACTTACTTTACCACTCAACTTGGATGCCCCATAAAAATTGAGTTTCATCCAATTGGGTTTAGGTGGTATCCAGTTAGTATGAAGTCTCTGAAGAATTTTGGAATTATCATGCCCAGGGATAAGGTTTAAAACCTTCCATTTGGTAGCGATTTGACTTTCAAATTTAGATAGGGGTTTCTCTGCAACACTAATATGAGCTATTGTAACACTTTCCAAGATGGTCCTATCAAAGGATTTAAAGACATGAGCAACATTTCTAGTAGTGTCCCTAAAAATTTTGTGATTTTGCTCTTTCCATAAAGTCCAGCTCAAGCATGGTAGAGCTTGCTTCCATAATTCCTTAATCTAGGGATGTGTGAAGGTTGAGTTCTAGCTGAGAATTACTTCTTTAAGGTCAAAATTGCAAACCCATTCAATGCCAAAGTTGTTAAGTATTGTGTCCCATAAATCCCAAGTAAACTCATAGTGTATGAATAGGTGTGAAACTGATTCCTCTCTAGAACCACACAAAAAACATATGTTGACCAAAGTAAACCCCCTTTTTTGAAGGTTGTCTTGAGTAAGGATTTTTTTATGGGTAGCAGCTGACCAAAACAAGTTAATCTTTGGAATGAGTTTATGATTCCAAACCTTTTTCCATGCCTCCTTATTTTGAGATTCAGGTGTAAGTAGATGATAGGAAAATTTGATAGAGAATGATCCAGTCTTATTCAGCCACAAGTATTGTTCATCCTCTTGAGGGAAGAGCAGGATTCTGATCTCTTGAACACATTGCTAGATCTCCCAAATTCTTGGGATAAGCTCAGGCCTGTGCACACATCAGTCTAAAAAGTTTTTCCAGCTCCTTATTCCATTGTTATTTTCCATATAATCACTAACCCTATCACCAAAGAACTGAGTAGTCAGGTCTATAATTTCTCCATAGTTTCCTTAGGAGATGAGAGGCTTGTCCCTTAACCAATTATCCTCCCAGAATTTAATCTATTGGCCATTTCCAAGCTTCCACCTAATTCCCTGTTTGAGAAGACTTCTACTTTTTAGCATTTAATTCCATATCATAGACAACTGAGATAATCCCACCTGTTGAAGAAAGTTGGAATCATCAATGCTATGCATGTATTTGTCATACATTATTTCCCCCCACTCACTGTTGTTGTGAATTAGATTCCAACTAACTTTTGAGAGGAGGGCTTTATTCATTTTCCTAATGGATCTTATATTAAGTCCACCATGAGATTTAGGGAGACACTTTTCCCATCTGACTAAAGACATTCTCTATTTGTCTTCCACTCCTGTCCATAAAAATTTCCTTTGGATCTATTCTAGCTTTTTAGCAACATACGTAGGAATTTTGAAAAGAGACATGAAGTAAGTAGGAATACCCTACAAGGATGCCCGAAGAAGTTGTAGCTTACTCGCACTACTGAGTAGTTTCCCCTTCCACCCAAGAAGTTTCCTCTATGTACGTTCCACAATACCATTACAAAAACTTGAAGATACCTCCTTGAACAAGAGTGGGAGACCTAGGTAGGTAGATGGTAGGCCAACCTTAGTACAATCTAAGATATCAATGATTATATGTCTAAGTTCGTTAGATACCATCTTAGGCATGACATAATTACTAGTTCCATTATCAATAATATGACTATACACCAAATAATATTGAATAATGATGGATATATAGAATGGAGGAGGTTTGTATAACTTTTCAACTTTGCTTAATTATCCTTCACTTAGATTCATGGTGTTTATTCAAGATACCTCTATTTGGCTAGGTTATTTATATGTCAAACTAAGATTGGACAGCTCCTCTTAAATTAGTTCTACTTCTCCAAGTATAAAAAATATATCCTACATTGACACATTTACTTGAGACCTCTTCTTTTAATCTGAAATGTTAGTGAAAGGACCACTAAATCTTGATTATCCACTAGAAGTAATCACATTACCTACACCTTAAAAACTTGGAGGTATTAAAGAATTCCTAACATTCTGATCTATTTGACTTGTTTATGTATTTAGAGCAACACTAGACATACCTGGTCCTGTAGTTGCTTGAACATTCATTAGAGAAACATTAACAGCCCCTTGACTTATTTAATAGCCTTCTTATTAATCCTTTCATTTATAGATATAGAACTTGTATCAATGTTTATCTTCCTTTGATGATTAACTACACATAAGTCATCTTATTTTTAATTTCCCAATATAGATCCCATTTGAGCACCTTGACCATTGGTAAGTCTTTCATTTGATACTTCATTTTCAATCATAGCTAGCATAGTCCCCAAAATTTCCATGAAGGCTCGGTTGAAGGCTTAAATGAATAGGGAGATATGTCATAAGGTTAATCTAATCAAGGTTGACTACTATGTTATTTTGTAAGGTTATTTTTAGTAGGTGTTAGTGTCCTTGAGGTGGAAGGAGTAATGGGATTGTAGCCACCATATGGCTTAGATTGGACCAGCTATCCTTGAACTTGAGTATGACCTTGGAAAGGAGGCCTATTACCTTGATAGTTGAGGTAGGATTGATTAGGATGATAGTGAATTTAGAAGGGCTTGACTTGTTGTTTTTGAATCATCCTCTTTAGACCTAGGATCTCTTACTCCATGGATCTCATACTTTCTACCTCATTTGGTTTGTTTGGTTGACTAGGGGTAGTAGACTTTTTTTTAGGTGTAAGAATAGGAGAAACAAAAAGTGCAATATTTTTAATTTTAGGAAAAAGAGGTATGAGAGGTCTTGGCTAGATCTTCCTAGCTTGAATCAAATAATTATCTACCCTAATGGCCACCTCATTGGCAATAGGTAGAGTATCACCTCCTATAGATTGTATTATCATTAGAATGTCATTATCAAATGATTTAACACAATAAAAGAAAGAATGGTGATATGTTGGTATTAACAAGCTTGGGATTATATCCCATGTCTTCTATAATCTTGTATTAAAGTCTTGAATGACTTCTTGAGGTGATATTATAATGGTGGTTAGTTACTTCATTAGTGACAAGTTATCACTCTTGTCATCAAATCTTCTTCTCAATACATATCCTAACTCATCCCAAGTTATGATTGATCTAGGTGTCAATGTTCCATACCAGTAAATATATTTTCCTTTAAAGGAGATAACCAAAAAAACTATTATGATGTTATCCTCTATGGCGTGATGAATACTATAGAAGTTAGCAATATTCCTTATGTGCTCAATGAGTGTGATGGAAGACTCACTGGGGTATGGTGGAACACTTTTGAGGGTGAATTTGGGAATATCATAATAGTGATAAATATTTATAGGGATATATCCATTGAAGGAAACAAAATAATGGTTTTGTGCCATGGTGACCTTAAGACATTACAAGAATGGATGAATCAAGAAATTTCTTATGGGCTTGTGAGCAAGATAGGACCTCTTTGGATAGTGGTGGGTGTGTTCAAATATACTTGATTTATAGGAATAAGGAGGAAGATATTGAAACTTAAGAGGTATAAATTTGTTGAGAGACCTTGTGTTTACCTTAGACATGAAAGGGGTGAACTAGTCTTCAACCAAGATTAAAACTTTAGAGTTGCCAAATTCTACAAGAAGTAGATTGCTACATCTCCTTGTTGTCAAAGCCAACATCTATCTTAAACAACCTTCATGGATTTCATGTCCTACCAAGTGTTACAAAACTAAGGTATCCTAAAATTTCACCCTAAATAATTCAAGTATACCTTCTTAATTTTAGGACAACATAGAATTATCTCCCTTCATAGACAAGCCACTACAAGAGATATATCTCTAGATTTGAAAGGGCTAGCTTGCTTGGTTTGTATTTTTGGCTCACACTACACTAATATAATCACTATAGGAGGTGAAAAGGGAATCAGGAGACAAAATAAAACCTATGAGAATTAAGTGATACACCAAGACAATTCCACATAATATAGTTGCTTCTGCACTTAAGAAAAAAGACTATTAAAATTAAATTCACCATAAGTCCTTCTAGCATAAATGTTTCTCATAGAGGTAGACTTATATGCCTATCTAGAGGTTGGTGAAGATAAAATATGATACAATACAATACTAATAAATATCACACTTTAAAACAAACTTGACAAATAATACACTTTTTGAAACCTACTAGAAGACATTTCATTCACACAAACATAAAAGAGTATCCATAAAAATAATAAGAGCATTTTCATCACTTGTCAACACACAAACCACATAAAATATTCAATTAAGATATTTTATATGATGAAATAAACTTGGAAAATTTTATTAAAATGAAAAATAGGTGTCAAAACTATCATGGATTCACCATACAAATTTTGGATCCAATAAAAAGCTAAAAAGGCTTGAATATATAAAACTTGGAAGAGGGGAGAGAAGGAGTGAATCTCAAGGGTCACAATACCATATGTAAAACATTAGAAACAAGTTGTAAACACATGGAATGAATTTTAAAATAAGTTAGAATGTTTTTATGAACATGTGTTAATATCAAATAGATCACCTTCCTCAAGTTGGCATAGACATTTCATTGTCTTGCTTGAAACTACCTTCATGATAGTGAAGAGTGCACTTGAGTGTATAAAACTGCCATGGGAAGACTTGGCACATATTTTATATCATGATAAGGTATATAATAGGTTATTTAATTTCATAAACTCATCCCTAAATGATGGATTCATATTTTTCATTTTTCATTCACTACTTGCAATCATCTGGCACTTGTCCTCTAGGTTTATCCTCACACTTGTCATCCAAATGGCTTGTAGTTTCTTAAATAAATGTGTTGAAGATATTCTAGATAACTCAAAATAATCCATTATGTCCTATTTTATATCAAATATACCTTAATGAAGCTCCTAGAACACTTCTCACTTCCTCATTAGGTAGTCACATTATCCTCACTATGTTATATTCTAACTATCTACCATGAATGGTCTCATAGAGATGTTTTCATGATTCATTATGGTAGGAATTGAGTTTGAGAAGATGAAAAAATTCCTTGAATACCTCCCTCAATATTTCTTACTTTAATATACTCCTCTATACCTATAAAACGTCCTAATTCCTAGTTTTCATGATTCATTGTGGTAGGAATTGAGTTTGAGAAGATGAAAAAATTCCTTGAATACCTCCCTCAATATTTATTAATTTAATATACTCCTCTATACCTATAAAACATCCTAATTCCTTCAAAAAACATAAGGCTATTTAATACAGATGAAAGTACAACCAAGGTGCATGTTATAAGGCCTAGGAGGGTTATAGACATGTATAAGGAAATTTTAGGGCCACCTGATCACATTTCGATGAATTTCCCACTATATTTCCTCCATTGTGACCTGGATAGGGTTTTAGGATGGTTTTAATAAGTTTAGACTATTAAGGATTATTCATAAAATCCTCACATCTAAATTTAGAACCATTTTCACAAGTTTTTGGTATAAGAACCAATTCAACCCTTAACAAGTGATTGAGGTCCCATTCTTGGTGTTTATATATCTTTGAACACTTAAACTTGGCCTCTCAACCTCTCTTACACATTCTATGAACCCCTAAGATGATTTTATCAGAGTTGTTGCTAGAATCCAGATAACGCAAGTGCAATGAAAATGTGATCACACAAGATAAACAAGTGCACACCACAAGATGCTAAAGCAATTTGACAATAACAAGAAGATAAATTGCACAAGACAAAATAGAGAAAACCAAATCTTAATTAGCATGGAATGGAAAAAATGAGGACTACATATAGGAGAGTACAAAAGTGACTCCTCCACAAAAGGTGGACAAGGCACACCAAAAATAGTCAGTAACTTCTCCATGAAAGGTGGTGATAAGGAGCTAAGAATAGAGAAGTAACTCCCATCAAGGGAGTTACTTATGACATTATTATGACACCTATGACACATCTATGACTCACACCTCCACATAAGCTAGCCTATCCCATAAATGTAGGAAAAATCCATGTATGCACAAGAAATACAACTTTCCTAATTAATAAATAGGGAAAAATAAAAACCTACACTAATACCCCCCCATAAGCATAGCTTAGGTGGGAAGTGTGGAAATATAAAATGGGTCCTGGCAACTAGGCCTAATGAGGTACCCATGTACAAATGGAATCTCCCATGAGATAGAGAAAAGGAGAAAACCCATAGGAAAAAAATCCCCCCCAAAAGAGAGACAAAAGAAAAGAAAAGGCTAGAAGGGCCACCTAAAGATGATGTTGCTGCAGATGTAAACCATACCCCAAGAAGAGCTCATAGATGAATGAACTTGATCTCAGTGAAAGGTTTGGTGAAGATGTCTACAACCTGCTCTAAAGACTAGCAAAATATCAAGTCAATGACCTGACTATGAATAAGCTCCTGAATGAAATGCATGTGAATCTCTATGTGCTTGGTCTGCTATTGTTGAACCAAATTATAGAAAATTTGTATGGTACTCTAATTGTCACAATAAATGATGGTGGGCTACCTGATAGGAATGCCAAACTCAAAAAGAATCCCCTGAAGCCAAATAGCCTCAGTAGCTACATTAACAGCTCCCCTGTACTCTGCCTCTATGGATGATATAGCAATAACATTCTGCTTCTTACTAGTCCAACTGATATGACCTAAACCTAGAGAGAAACTATAACCAGAAGTGGACTTACGAGTCTGTGAATCACTAGCCCAGTCTAAATTTGTATATCCAACCATGTCAACCTCTGTTCCAAATCTATAGTGAATCCCATATCTATGTGAACCCTGTATGTAATGCAAGATCCTCTTAGCTACTTTCCAATGCAGCTCATGGGGTTCTTGCATGAATCTAGAGACAAGTCCCACTGTCTATGAAATGTCAGGCCTAGTGTGAGTCAAGTAGATGAGACTACCAAAAAGTTGTTGATACTGAGTGGCATCAACCAATGGTGAAGAACAATCAGTCTCAAGCTTGACTCCTGATATAAAGGGAGTCGGAGATGGCTTGCAATCAGCCATGTGAAATTGAGCCAATAAGTCTAGAGCATACTTAGGTTGTGTAAGATAAATCCTTAAATCTGACTGTGAGATATTGATGCCAAGGAAGTAGTGCAACAAACCCAAGTTTGTCATGTCAAATCTATCTTGAAGAGATGCCTTCACTGCTGTAATAGCCGATGAAGAACTCCTGTGATCAAAAGGTCATCAACATATAGAGCCAAAATTAGAAGCAAATCATCCTTCCACAAGAAGTAGACATTAGGATCAGAATGGCACCTAGTGAAACCTGCTGTGAGAAGGAAGGAATCCATCTTGGCATACCAAGCCTGAGGGGCCTGTTTGAGGCCATAGATAGATTTCTTAAGTATACATACTAAGGAATAATCCTAAACAAATATTAGCGACTACTCCATGTAGATCTCCTCCTCAAGGTCTCTGTGAAGAAAGGCACTCTTCACATCCATTTGATGCACATCCCAACCATGTGCTATGGCAATAGCTAAGGTGAGTCGGATAGAAGTCATCTTTGCAATGGGTGCAAAGGTCTCTGAGTAGTCAATGCCTGCCACCTGTGAGAAACCCTTGGCTACTAATCACACCTTATACTTATCAACCGACCCATCTGCTACAAATTTGGTTTGATATATCCACCTACATCGAACCATCTTTCTTCCCTTAGGAAGTGATGTCAAGTCCCAAGTGTGATTTTTTATTAAGGAAGAATATTCTTCCTCCATAGCACTATCCCACTCAGGTACCCCTGATGCCTCTTGAAAATACTGTGGATCTCTCTGAAAATCCCCCTAGTACATCTATCATCTGTATGATCTCCTACCCAAGTGTCAGCACTCTCAAGTGTCTGTCTGGCCCAAAGTGGCCCAGAAGTGGGCAAGTCAGGTGCTAACTCCTCATCCTCTAATTGACCAGAGGTGGATGACTCTGCATTAATGTCCTCGCTATCTGAACTCAAAGAATAAGATGATGACTCTGGCTCAAGAACTTGTTGTGGCTGATCTGAATCTAACAAGGAATCATCATGAAGAAGTAGATCCGATGAGGGAGAAGAAGTGTCAGGGGTTGAGTCTCTATGACTCTCTTGAAAATGGACACTTCTCTTAATGAACAACTCATGTGTGACTGGATATAGAAGGTGATATCCCTTAATAGCATCCAAATATCCTACAAAGATGTAAGGCTTGGACTGACGTTCCATAGCTTTGCATTTCTTCTTCAAAATGTGGGCCATGGCTGGGGATCCAAAAACCTTGAGGTGCTCAACATCAGGTTTCCTTTTATGCCAAGCTTCAAAGGGTGTTATCCCTTTCAAAGCTTTATGAGGAACCCTATTCTGAATGTAGCAAGCACAATTGATGGCTTTGGCCCAGTACTGTGGTGCTAGGTATTTGGAGTGAATCATACAGCTGCCCATCTCTTTCAAGAACCTATTCTTGCATTCTACAAACCCATTCTATGAAGGACTATAGGTGGCTGTGCGCTGCAAATCAATCCCCTCTATGGTGCAAAACTGCTCAAACTTGATGCTGACATACTCCCCTCCATTATCAATTCGAATAAATTTGATGGATTTATCACTCTATTTCTAAACAAGAGCCTTGAAGTCTAGAAAATTGTCAAACACTTTAGACTTTTGTTTGAGAAAATATATCCAGGTGTACCTAGAGAAATCATCAATGAAAGTGAGGATGTACTTGGCCCTTGTGAAAGATGGTTTGGAAAAGGGTCCTAATACATCACTGTGGACTAACTCCAAAGGTTGTGAAGCCCTCCAAGTTTTGCCTTCGTCAAATTTTGCTTCGGGATGCTTCCCAAGGGAGCACCCCTCGCAAAGTCCTTTTGAAAATTGGACACGAGGCAAGCCAATGACCATGTCATTTTTGCAAAGTTGCTCAAGATATTGGTAGTTAAGGTGGCCAAACCACTCATGCCATAATTTGTTAACTCCATCTGAATGAGTTAGCAATGCTGTAGGAGAAGAATCTGATGCAAAATGTGAAAATGTGTATAACCTGGCTTGGTGATCTGCCCTTCCCACTGCCACTATAGTATCACTATGTAACTCCCTGATAGACACTAAATCTTGTGAAAACTCAACTCTCATGCCCTGACCAATGTGAGTGATTTGGTACACTAATAGGAGATTGGTTGAAAGAGAAGGAACACTTAGAACATTGTTGAATGTTCTTCCTTCCATTTAAACTGACCCTCTCCCTACAACGAAAACTGATGTGTCATCACCCAAACTAATTGAAGTCATGCTACAAGGCTCTAAAGATGAGAACTCAAATAGTGAAGAGATCATGTGGTGAGAAGCACCCAAGTCAATGACCCATGAAGATGTGGAAGCTGTTGTAGCTACAAGGGCCTTGCCCTTTTCTTTCTCCTTACCCTTGCCCTTTGCCTTAGTAGAATCTTGGGTAGATGAATTCTGCTTGATGGACTCTTGAACACCTATGTTGTTCTTCTCTAGAAGATGAGTTAGGTGATGTATTTGTTTCTTCATGCATTTATGTTCATCATGCCCTATCTTTTTACAATAGGTACACTTAACCTTATCCTTCTTAGGTTTAGCATTAGAGGATGAAGTCTCAGTGTTGTTTTTGGTAGGATTAGTGTTTTCTTTCTTCTTCTCCTGGTCCTTGTTCTTTTTCTTTTCCTCCTTTGTTAAAGTCTTATCCTTACCATTTCCAGCTATCAAAGCTTGGGGTTGAGTAGACTTCATTGTGCCCATCTGAATTAGCTTATCTTGCTTCCTAGTCATGTTGGCAATGAATGAATCCAAAGAAGGCATTTTCCATGCAGTGCCAAGGGCACTTTTAGTGGCATGGAAAGTGGAGACAAAGACTGAATAGCTTGGACCTAACATTGCAATAATAGAAAGTATGAGTTGATCATATTTCTTCTCTATGCCACATTATTTCAATTGCAATCTCAGGGCCTTAAACTTAGTGAAGAATTCCTGTAGGGTGTCAAGGTTGCTAGGACATAGACTTATGAGTTCATTTTCGAGCTCATGACCTCTCATCTCATCAAGCTTCCCAAACAAATTTTCTAAGGTGTCCCATATGTCATTAGGAGTTTTGGAGGATTCTACGTGGAAGAGAAGTTCTAGAGAGATAGACAAACTCAGTAACCCAAAGGCTTCATCACTATGGTTGTACCGCTTAACCTTTTCAGCATCTGTGTTAGGTTCTACTTCTGTACCCATTGTGATCCTATACAACCCTTTGCTTCTAAGAATGATTGACATTTTAACTTTTCATTCATGATAGTTAAAGGGTGTTAGGGGTTTGAGTTGAAAAGAATCCATTTTTAGCTGAAATTAGGTGAATTTGTGTTGATTGCAAGTTGTGAATGTATGTAGAAAGGAGAATGAAAGTGAAGTTTGCAAGTTGTGGAAAGCAATCACAGCCCCCCCTGAAATATTGAGCCCCCCCCAAATTACAAGTGCATGTTCAAAATACGTCAGACTCAGCTGAAAATGCGTCTTAGAGCAATCAGTCCAAGACTAAAGCAAATAGGATGTCGGACTCAGCCAAAAATGTGTCTCGAGACACCCAAATTTTGGCACTTTATAAACTAGTGCATTTTTAAAAAATAAAAAATCTACACTATGGAGAATTGAATTACAAGCACTTTTATAAAAAATTGCATCCAAAACTCAGCTACTGTTTGCAAGATTTTAAAGTTACAATTTTCTCGTAAACTAGTGTTTTTACAAAAAAGGCACTAAAACATCAAAAAAATGCCTGTTATGGGCAGAGAAAGTGGCCTTCCAACCACTTATTGGATTCAACACAGAATGAAGAATCCAAATGAGGTTTGTGTGAGGGGGAATTAGCCTCCTACCAACCCGGGCCTCACCCTTCGTCTTCGTAGGTTGAAAATACAAGTTTTAATTGAAAATCCCCAAAAATACAAAACTGTCTAAAAAATAAAATACTCAGTCAAATTGACTGATTTCTATTTTATCAAGTCAATTTTAACTAAGATAATTGAATCATAGACAGAATTTAAGGAATGACAAGTGTCCTAGGGTGCCACATGGGATGCCAAGTAGGAAGGGGCGTCCAAAAGTAAACAGTCCAGAATTTTGACTCAGAAAAGACACAAAATTAAATGCAGACTTGTAGAATCCATATGGCCTGATGTGTGGCAGAACTGGAGCTCAAAAAATAAGTGCAGAAGCTAAACCAAACAGCAAGCGAAAATATGTGGTGTCCAAACAAGGAGGGGGAAAATCTGATTTTTTTTTTGAAAAAAACAACAAAAAAAGATAGTAGACCTGTTGTACAGCCTAAGGCACCTAGCTGGTAGGATGCAGCTACTAAAAGTTGACTCAGCTGAAGCAGCAGGCTGGAGACTATGGCATGGACACCTGAAGGAGGGCTGAAGCTAGGTGCAAAGCTAATTTTGTTGAAGGACAGAAGCTTGGCGCAGAACTAGAGGCGGCTGCCCAGAAGAGCTGACTGCTCCTCCCTCTGCTGCTCCACACAACAATTTCACTCAAGAACACAAGCAAAACTAGCACCTGAAGATAGCCAAGACACCCAAAGGACAAGGATTTCCAAGGAAACTATCCAGAATTGATATATATATATATATATATATATATATATATATATATATATATATATATATATATATATATATATATATATATATATATTTATTTTTTATCAAATCTAAAAATAAAAAAATGAACTCCACTCCTATTGAATTCAAAAAATAAGCTAAAAGCATAATCACACAAAAGATTACCGGAAAAGCTCTGATACCATATCGGAGTTGTTGCTAGAATCTGGATAACGCAAGTGCAATGAAAACATGATCACACAAGATAAACAAGTGCACACCACAAGATGCTAAAGTAATTTGACAATAACAAGAAGATAAATTGCACAAGACAAAATGGAGAAAACCAAATCTTAATTATCATGGAATGGCCAAAATAAGGACTACATATAGGAGAGTATGAAAGTAACTCCTCCACAAAAGGTGGACAAGGCACACCAAAAATAGTCAGTAACTCCTCCTTGAAAGGTGGTGACAAGGTCTTAAGAATACAGAAGTAACTCCCATCAATGGAGTTACTTATGACATTCTTATGACACCTATGACATATCTATGACACACACCTCCACATAAGCTAGCCTATACCACAAATGTAGGAAAACTCCATGTATGCACAAGAAATACAATCTCCCTAATTAATAAATAGGGAAAAATAAAAACCTACACTAATAGATTTTAGGTCAAATTGACCACTCTATGCTACTTTAATACAAACTAATGGCTCTAATTCATCATATATTTTCACTTGAAGGTCCTCAAAATTTTTGTAAATCTCTCATGGTCATATAGATAAAGTGAGGTAACTATAGGGCTTAGGTCTATCTTTAGGCTTAATAGGCTTAACTGTGTATCCTATGTGTTTGACTCTTCTGAATATTTCCTATGAATATGTGTGCTTATACATGTTTTTTTACCTATAAATAAACCCTATATAACATTAAATAATCATTTAAAGCTATATCTTTCATCCATCTCACTTTCTCATACCAACCCTATAGGTTGCCTAGCTCATAAAGTGTCCTCTATCTGAGATAAAATAGAGGGCATATCCCATGGATGGATGAAAAAATTGAGGCTATTGAGGAATTTAATAATTCATGAGTATAATATTACAAATTTTTTGAGTTATATCACATCCATATACCTCTCAAACCTTGAATTCTTCAAAACTATCTCACTAGGTCTTGATTGTGTAGGGTTTGGACTACCTATAGGTGAAGGTTCAAAACCTAGTCTTTGATTAATTTTTCCTATCCATGAAGTTCACATGGATGGATATAATTAATCTTATAGTGATTTAGACATTATCATCTAATTGTATCACTACATACCAAACCAACCTACATACCTATGCCCAGACTAGTCTATGATTATGTCATACTGTAAGTTAAAGCTCAAATTTCTCAAGTTTACTATATGTGTATGTTCATGTCATGAAAATTATGTTTAGCTCCTATAATTAATTATTATATTTTTGAGTGTATATTACACCTATATGTATTCATATCATACCTTTTACATGATGCTCTCATGTTATTACCATCCATAGACCATAGGTCTACAATTATACTATAGATATCACCTTAGGACGAGATATAAGATTCTTGTAGGTGGGAATTTATTGTCTAAGTATGAAGTCTCTATTTATATGATATTCATTAGGATCATTCCATAGTTGTATGAATCTACCTATGCCAGTAGATCATTCTTACATATATATTCATTCAATGCACTAAGATTTTATAGATTTAAGGCTCATTTGCTTAAAATCACTATAGCTTTCACTGAGTGTTTATAGTGAAAAGTTGACTGAATTTAAAACATCCAACCATTATCTCCTATTGACCTAGAAATATTCCTTTCATATTGATAAGTGACATCCTCATGCAAGAAACAAGAATGAAATGGTTAGATTTTCCCAAATCACATAAATAATTACCAAAATATGAATCATTATCTGATCAAATAACTCATTCAAATATATTAAGGTAATTGAGCTCATAATCAAAATTTTCACTTATGAACATAAACCTGGGTGTGAATGTGTATAGTAATATCTATAATATCATAGTGATCTTATTTATGCCTTAAGACTTGATTAAATACCTCAATTGAAACTAAACACTTCTAGAGTCTTTTCTAAATTGTATCTTAGACAACCTACATAGTCTTATAGGTGGTTATCATATTGAAGACTAACTGTGCATATGAATCACTTTCAACAACACCTCGTTTCAAACATTGAGACTTCATTTGTATGTTTAATTTTACCAAACCATAACTATTCTTAGATAAAATGTAAGACAAGTGTATTATTTTGATCTAAATCTAATATGAGAGGACAAGACAATATAGCTAAATATAACCATCAGTAGACCATTGATGGTGCTCACTCCAAATTCAAGAATGATCCTACCTACCGTTTATGCTCACATGTTCCAAACAGGTTAGAGATAACATGGAGAGGAAGGAAATAATCTTCAATATCATGCATATAACTTGAAAACATCTAACATCTACAAAAAGATAAAAAAAACCTAAAGACCATGGGGATGATTAGGTAGTTTTGAGTCATCAACCTTCTTAGTGATGATTTATAGAGCATGGTGCACCAAAACTACAAATTATTCCATAAATAAGAATTTAATGAAGCTTAATATCACTCACCAAGAGTATTCAATTCAAATCCTCCCCTACTATCTATACTAGAAGTAAATTAGTTGACCTATTTTGAATTGTCTAAGAAAGCAATGGAGAATATAAACTAGTTTTTGCCATTTTCAGACCTATCAAAACTTATTAACCATGGAAATGGGATGATGAAACCTTAAGGGACACTTGTGAGCCTTTATGCATGCCAATTAGTTTCATTATAACCTACAATTATCTTTAAATTGCTTAAAATTAGTGTTATCTCTTCCTTTCCATGTTGAACCTACATTTATCAGTTACCAAACTACCATCTGAGACTGAACTAACACCTTGTATGTTGTAAAATAATTTGAAACACTTTTATTCTTGTGTAAATAATAAAAGTCATTAGAAATTTCAAAAAGGTGACATAATGGAATGTTAAGACAATGACATAAATAACCAAGGTGTAAAACATACTAAATGACCTTAGACATGACTATGTCACCATTATATGAACTAGAAAGACCCTATAGGAAGTTTTAATATATAGGGGATTGAATAAAATTGACTAGAGTCAAATTTGGTCAATAAGTTCCTAATATCTTATGGGTTCAATATCCATTCAAGAGTCAACATCACAAGGCTTTTTGGTTTTTCCATACCAAATGACCTTGTCGGCATGTTATTGCCGTCATTTGTGAACTCGAGTAGAATATGTATAATATTTATGATATTTAATTAAATGTCTTGATTTCACAGAGTGCTCAAAATTTGCATTAAATCTATCAATCCAGTCATTATTCCTTATTATCATATTATGCAAAAAATCTACCCATACGTATGTGCATCAATAGTTGTAGCATCACCTTTTGACATATCTTATTCCTATATTTTCTATAGGAATTACATTGATTGATACATCAAGAGATTTTATCTTGTAGGATAATGATACTTATTCTTTTATACCTTATCAATTTTTTGATATGGTGGCATTTCTAATGACTGTAATACTTGCTCTACGCATTGTTGCCTTTTGACTGCTTACATGAATGCATTCTCTATATGTTTAGAGTTTATCAAATTTAAATTGCACACATGATTTTATTTCCTCTACTTCTATAAAATTAGATAATATTTAGTATGAATTTTTCTTGTAACTCTATTATATATATAGTACATTTTTATTTGAGGATTAGTTGGGTAGTTTCATGCAAAGTAGTAATATTCTTCACATAAATAACACTAGATTAGTTAATACACTTTCTTATTGTAATTATTTTAATATCCTTAGTATCCTCCATGATATATCCCCCTATATCCTCCTTATTTTTTATAAATAATTCAACATTTTTACTATTGTAACTCAAATCCTATCGATTGCCATTACTACTTAGTATACCAACATATTGCCTTTGGGATGACATTTGAGGCCAATTTGATTATTGATGTTGAGGACTTATGGTGTTACACAATGATTGATACTCATACTATAGATAGGATGGAATCCATATAGTTACACCTTGGGGATATTGAGGTGATGAAAGCATCCACAAAGGATGACCTTATGTCGTACTAATAATTTCCACCTCTAGGAATGGAATTCCCTACTTCACAATAGGTATCTATTGTACTTCAACTATGAATACATTTGTGTGTGTGTGTGTGTGTGTGTGTGTGTGTGTGTGTGTTCGTGTGTGTGTATATATGTATGTATGTATATATGTATGTGTATATATATGTGTGTGTATATACATACATACATATATACATATGTGTGTGTGTGTGTACACACACACACACATATTTAATATCTATATGGTTTTTAAATATATTATTGTACTAAATGAAACTTTGAAGTTGCATGCACTATTACTTTGCACATATCATAAAAATTAGTTTTGATTTTAGGAAAATCTTTCTTATGATGTCCTTGTTTACCACATTACATACACCATATACCTAACTTGGGCTTAGTTATGTCATGAAGCTCATCCATACTTTTTATAAAAGCATCCATCTTTATTTCAATTTTAGAACTAGATGATGGAGCATCTCTATAATCTTCAATCTATTTTACCCATAGCGTAGCTTCTTAAACATCATCCTGAATAAAAAAAACTACAACTGCATAATAATAAATCTAATTTTTTATTTCAACCCTTATACAAACAAATAAGACTTATCATTTTCTTTCATGATAAATTTAATCTTGTTCATTATGTCTGAAAATATGTGATCATAGTCCCATACTGATTCTGTAATTCACTACCTAATCTCTTTAAGATCTTGAATTATCTAACTTGAATACTTATTCATCTTAAATATTATAATTAACTTATCATTAATTTGTTCAATATTTAGGTAATTAAAATCACTTATAAAAATTTAATATAGGGCTTCAACTATTAAGGCTCCTACGATTTCTCACTTCTTCACATCTTTAGAGGTCACTCCCTTAACCTTCCATTTCATATCTTAAGTTAATAAATATTGTTCAAGGTTATAAGACCCATCATATGGAGTTAAGTCAATAAAAATTCCTACATTGAATTGAATTCTTGATGCACTTGTAACTATTACTATGGGATTCTAAGCACTATGTTTTATGAGTGTTTTAGAAGTAGTGTTTAAAGTGCCTCTAACCTATTTTAACCTTTTCTTGTGTATTTATTTTCCAAATTGTTCACTAAGTTTACCAAATTTATATGTAAGTGATTCAAACTATTTTATACGTATCCCTTCCTTTGTACTTTGATTTATTTTATTTTATGATAAATTGGGCTCATGGTATGGTTACTCCATCCATGAATGATTTATGTCTTAAAATTATTCTATCTATGATCTTGAACCTGTGATACTTCTATAATTTTACATAACTTCCTCAAGAGAATATCCCTTCCATGGTCGAAACAATATCTTTCCTCTTAAATGTGATTTACTTCTATCTTCTAATTTCTTTACTGTCATCCTAATTTCCTTTTTGCCTTGACTCTGATCCATATCATTGTTATCCCATCTTCTATCTTTTTCCTTCTCGGGACCTTCCATTTCATGCTTTACATTATCTCCACATCCTCTAGTTTTTGTATCTTGCATAATCTCTCTTTAAGCTCCCCTCTCTTAAACATCCTCTAATTTATTCCTACTTATATTCATATTTAAATATGGATTATTTTATTTATTCCATCTTTGTTATCATAGTTTCCTTTCTAATCACAAAATTTTCTTCACTCTAGCTATCTACATTTTTATATATTTTAGGTTCATGTTCAAGTTCCTCATCTTAGCTCTTAATCATTCACTCCTACATCGCACACACCCCCATAATACTCAAAGTGACTAATCCATGTTTTTATGTGTAGGAACCATGGATTTTTTCAATAACCAACATCCTAATCAATGTAGGTAGTCATTGAAGGAAATTTCCTTAGATTCCTCTCACAAACAAGTCATGTGAAACTTCAAAAGCCAAATACCCATGATGGTAGTCTTGACCCAATGATCTAATGAAAAAATCTAATTAGTATCTATAGTTCACAGGTTATCTATATTTTCTTTCATCCATACTATAAAATATATCTTTCTAGGTTGAAAACACTAATAATCAAGCCTATACAACTGAGCAACTAGCAATCTTGACAATTCACACAAAAAAAAAATCATAACTTTCTCCATATTTATTCTCTTGAATAATATTTTTCATAATCTTCTAATTCTCTTTTCTTTCTCTTCATAAAATTCATAGACTCTTTCATCTATCCATATTTATAATTATCTTTTCCCTAGTAGACATATCAATATGTTTCACACATGAGTTCCACACTCATTACACCATTGTTAGCAGAGGTTCCTACAAAACCCATCAAAACATGTTAATATAAGGATAAATAAGTGTGATAGATGACAAAGTAATACAAAATACTATATATTATATTTACCTTATAAATTAATTATCAAAATAGGAGTAAATAAGAATAAAACATAGGTTTATTAGATATAAAACATTTGATAAGATCTATATGACTAATAGATTTAGGAAATAGAGCATAACTATGCATAGAATATCAATAAAAATAAGGGAGACCATTTTAAAAATATATATTAATCTTTTTCACATCAAAACCATTTAAAAATATAACTAATAACTATATATAGAGTTTTACAAAGCATTGTCACTTCTTATTCCATCTTTTCACTACATCCATAGGAAATACTCCTCGCATTTTGAATCTTATTGATATGCTTACACGGGCCAAATAAATATAATAAGATATATAAGAGATAAAATTATTCAAGTTAAAAATGTGTTCTTCAATTAAACAGTGATTTTTATATCCCTATTTTACCCCCAATAGGATCCAATCACTATTTATCAAGCAAATATCTAGAAAATTAAAAGACATTGAAGACTATAGTTCAATGTATGCACATTTATATGATGATTTTATCCATATATCTTCATAGCTAAATTATTTATAATATTAAACCATATGTTTCCATATTTGTGTGTGTAATAGTTAAGAAATAGTTTGGTTTCATGGATCTCATATAATTCAAATGAAATAGAATTATTCTAACTACAAAACATGATCACATTTTCTTCTTTACCCTCATTTTTTGTTATTTTATGAATCTATTAGAGTAGGTGGCATAGATATAAGGTTACAATCTGTGTTTATAATATTTATCTTTATTACAACCCTTTTCATTATTTTTGATTCATTGTTGAATCCATGTGTGAAATGAATAATTATGAAATAGTTGTATCTTCAAGACAAATTCACTTTTATTAATTGTATGAGCATATGATCCACATGACCATACTTATTATTTATTAGATTTTATTATAAATAGGTCCCTTGAAATGAAATATTTTTACATCAAATAATAATTTACCTTGTAATCTAAGATGTGACAGATAAATACCATAGGGAGACTTCATCTCTTTTTAAGAGAGGTTTGGTGGATTCCTACCATCCCTAAGTTGGTGTGTCAAACAACCCATCAATGAAATTTAAATTAAATGAATCATTTTAGATGGTTTATAGATTCAATTTTAATTTTTAATAGAATACATGATCAAAATAGAATAGATAAAATCTATGCTTCTAAAAATGTCTGTAGATATAAAATAGTATTGAAAGGCAAGACATGAATCTTTATCATGCCCCCACCATGATTGTAGAATTTTTAACTGTAGGTAGATGCTAATTGTATTTTTTATTTGAAAATTGTGTATTAACATGTATCATGAAATCAAAAATATTATAATTTTTACTATGATCCTTAAATATGAGTTCATATTCTTGGCATATGCCCCCAAAATATATGCCAATGTCTGAATTTTGAACCATTTTGTGACTTTTGAAACTCTATTTTGTTCCAAAACTGATATTTTCTATTGAAAATGCTTATCTCATGTCTGAAATCCCATTGAAATGTACCATTTTTTTAGCGAGTAAATTGATCTTGAAATTCACTCATCTCAAAATAAAATCTAACTCTAGCATGTATAGTAAGATGTAATCATTAAATAATGTAGCATATGTGAAAATTATTTTAGCATAGTAAGATTTGCATCATTTTAATTATGCTTATAACATATGATACAAAGATTATATATATATGTCAATGAATATCATAGTAATAGAATGTATAATTAATATAGTATTTTTTAGTTAGTGCATGATATTGATCATGGCATTCATTAAACTTAAAAAGCTCAAGAAGTCCATAATCACAACAATAGTAATGTAAAATAATTAGGCCAAGGGCCACATATAAGGGACATGTTAGAATGTAACAAAATGAAATATTTAACATATTGAAAACATGTATAATGTCACAAATAAGGTACATGTTAAAAATTTTCACGAAACATCAATCTAAAAGATAACATAAATGAACATGTTTAAATGTGGCTCACACCAAAAAAGATACCACATGTATGTTCAAAAACGATTACACATAAGGGCCAAGGGACACATAATATACAAGTAACATATAATATAACATGTACAAGTAATAACATCAATGAAACATATAATTATAAATGTATTCTATAACATCCATATATAATGTGATCATATCCTAACAAATGGCATATTCATGTACATGGTATAAGATAGAGATGTTAGCAAGTCATTTTAAAATAGTATATATCTCATCAATATAAAATTAAAGGAATGATAACACTTTTTAGTAACATAAACTATGAATAATATGCCCCTAATTTAGGTGGGTTATTGGGTTGACACAAGTAAAACATCTTAGTCCTTGTGAAATATATAGGTCATGCATAACACTTATTAATACAACTAAAATCCATGTGTGATATAAAAATAATATGATTTATAATAATCATGAGATAAATATAATATTTCAAATATATAAAATAGATGTCTAATCATGTAGATATAAATTTATTATTTTTTTAATATTATGAATGTTTTTTTAAATTTTTATAATCTATGATTTTTTTTTAATTTTTTTTTGAAAATTTTCATGTAGAAACAATAAGAGCTATCGATAATCATGGTGTCAAAAGAAGAATATGTAAGAAATAAAAAATATATATGTAATGTATCAATGTGAATAATTTATTACAAATAATTGTATGGCCATGTATGAGCAAGATGTCTTATTGTATATGAAATGTAACTTTTAAAAACATGTAGAAACAAAAATACTATGAAGACGACTAATTTTACATCTTAATTTCATACAATGTCCACTTTTGGAGTATACATAATATGTAATAACAATATATCTTAGGAAAATAAATGTTTTATATGGAAAACAATGATTTTATTACTAAAAATATGAATTATTAAAGATATGCATGCTCAAACTATAATTTATAGATATTAGCATAAGACATGATCAACCAAGTAGGATCTTAGTGACAATCATTCAAGTTTGTAACTGGGTAATTCTATCCTTGAAAAAAATAACATTTTGTCGGTGTGAACTGTGAAAACAAAGAGATAAATGATAAACTATAGAAAAAATAATCATTTGTTTTAACTGTTCAGATATGGATAATGAGAAACAAGAGCTAAGAGGCCAATAAGTCAGAAAGATCCAATGTCTTAGAATAATTGATTAATTTGGTCAAACAGACAAGTAGTATAAGAATAACATGATTAAGCAATAAAGAAGCCATGTAAAAAAATTGATGTTACTATAATGCAAAGATCAATTTAAAGGATGCCTCTGTGTGGGTTCCATATTATGGCTGTTATAACCATAAATTTTATTTTCATATTCATTCGACATAGTTGTCATGTCATTCCAATCATCTTTTACATAATCATCATCATAATCATAACCATCCTCTTGATCTTGACATTTTGAAACACCGCTTTTATCTTATTTTTTATATGTATATGTGAAACTAGTTGATCCATATTATGGTATTGAAATTTATAATTTCCATTAATTTTTTACATGCTTTGTATCATGTGCATCTATTTTTATTTTATTAGATGTCTTTTCTTGAATATTATCTAAAGATATATTTTCCTTCTTTTTCTTGAACGAAGGATTCATCCCCTCTTCAAATTCTAACCACTAAAATTTCATACTCAAATGAAACATAGTCATGATCTTTACCCAATGTGTACCCCATTGCTCTCATCCATTATCTTGCTAATTTTTCTATGCATTAATATATGTTAGGTTCAATATGAAATATAGAAAAACATGTGTTGGATTCAAGTGTGACTAGTAACTCAATAGATCCAAGGCAACATTGAGGTCCTATAATATTACCCAAACATTGAATACCATACCCAATATATTGAATAAGTGTCATTCTACATATATCAACTTGAAAAAAGGATGCAATATCAATATTAGTATAGATCCTTCCATCTATGATGGGATTGATAATTAAAAGTTATATATATTATGAAATATTTTATTATTACTTTGAAACCACATTTGTAACCTTAGATTTTATAGATGTATCTCGATTTTGAACCTATTTTTTTAGGAACTCTTTCTTAAGAACATTTTTTTTCTTATCTTGAATTTTATTTTTCAACTTATCTTTTAATAATTACTCTTTTTGTAACTTTTCTTATTGTAGATTTTATAACCTTTCTTTTTTCCTTCACAATTTTTTATTTTAAAATCTCACATTTTTCCAATTCATCTCTCTGTAACCTTTTATTTTAAAAATTTTCATTTTATAATTATTCTTTTTGTAGTTTTCATTATTCATTTAGTTCCTTTTGTAATCTTGAATGCTTAAATTTTTCCTTATGAAGCTTTTCATTTTCTAGATTTTTCCATTTGTTCTACTTGATCTTGTTCCTTAGGAAACACATAAATTTATTATTCTTTATGAGGGGTTTGGTTTATTGATGTATCTATTACAAGATATCGACTATCAATGATTCATTTTAACATGGTTTTCATGGCTCAAAAACTGTTAGTACCATTCACACACATTCTATGATATGTACAATAGTATTTTGATCACCTTAGAGAAGGCATAAAATGTAATGTGATTGGTTTTTTTTGAATCATTTCTCTTATCTCATTGAATTATTATTAGTGTTTTGTGCACTTTTTTAATCATTAGTTGTATATGTATATTAGTTTGGCTTTCATTCTTGATATGAAATCTTTTTAGGCACAAAATTTCTAGATGAAGATGTAGATACATGATTAACACTAGCATATTTTATATTATTTGTATGTGTGCTATCATTTTACCATGATGCGATATTGGAACTAAAATATAGATTATGATTTTTTAATTAATATATTTACATTTTCATAAAGATTATTTGATCTTTAAGGGTTTAAAAAACATAAACCCTAGGTACTTTTGATTGAACATACATGGAAACACCATGAAGATGATGTTTGGGAGGTGGATGGGGTTGAGGAAGGAAATGTAAGACTTCATATTGTAAAATAGGCCTTAAAGCATCTTAAATATATGACTACTCTTATTCTCATATCATACTTGACTTTACAAAAAATTGCATTAATGAAACTTGTGTATAATGGTGGACAATTATTTTATCATAATCATAAAAAATGTTTATATCCTCCACTGTAGAAGAGGTCAAAGGAACCTGAATATGACATATAAGAGTTCCACTTAACCTTTAATTTTTACTTGGATGAGTAAAGGAATTATATTTTGTAGATGACATATAAAAATAACATGGAAATTATATTAAAATTAATAACCAAAAATATAATGCTAAAAATAGAAGGAATTTTTTTTGTACGGTGATTAGTAAATTATTATGAAATCCAAGGTCAAAATAAAATAATTTAAATGTTAGATATCATATATAATGTCAAAATAAAGTGATTTAAATGTTAGTATTTATATCTAAGGCCAAAATTAAGTTATTTTAGTGTCTGATATAGATCCATGGTTGAAAGAAAATTATTTTGGTGTCTAATATTTATGAATTTTTGTAAACCCTATGATACTTTTTTTTAAATCCTATAAGGTTAGGACCATAAGGGAAACTTAGAGTATGGAAATGTTGAAATAATACATAGGATCACTAATAAATATGTGTGACTAACTCAGTTTCACCAATATGTTTTATTAAAATTTAGATTAAATGGTGAATTAACCATAATTAAGATGAATTGAATAGAATAAATCAGAGTGTTATAAATAGAATTTTGACAATCAGAATACAATTAAATGAATAAATTCAACAAAGTATTATTTATTACAATAAGACTAAATATGAATTAAAAAGACAAGATTAGACATTTTTACCTGAAATATGATTGTGCTAACTAACATAATGTATAAAGAGGAAAGCATGAACAAAATTTTCATGTACCTAGTAATGGGAACTAAAACTACACAACAATATAATCATCATATTATGTCATGATTGAATCCCTATATTATCTCATTTGGTTTAACTTGTCTTTTTTTGATAAATAATAAGTTAATGCATGATCACTTGAGACAACTTAATTTAGGTATGTATGCATAAATTTATCATTTATAAGTGTGAGGAAAAGTTAAAAATAGATTATTAATTATTGAAACCCTAATATGGGTAGAAATGATTGAAAACATGAAAATAGAAAAGGTGGAGTGTAATTGGGTTTAGTTGACCCCAATCACCCTGACATTGTTTAAAACACCTATGTACTAAATACTGCAAGTAGAGAAATCAAGCCCATGTAGTTTTCCAACTTAGAGTATTTTGTGCAATTACGATCCTTTGAATATATGAGTGCATCTAGAAATTATTTGAATACTTGATCATCATTTAATTTGGGATTAATAAAATATGATTTTGACTTGGATAAATATTGTTTGTATGATCAGAATTAGAATTGGTAATAATAGGGAAAATTTGTTTAATGTGCAATAATGTAAACAAGCCTTTGTATTGAAATTTATAAGTCGTAGATAAGTGACTCAAGTATGCCTTTATATCAATCCAAAATTAGAAAACACATGCTAGGAATTCTAAAAATATGAAAGAAAAAGATAAGAGATGGTTTAATTTTTTAAATTGGCTATTAGAGTACCAAAACACTTGATCAACTCATAGGGACATATCCTATTACCACTAATGTACTTATTGGCTAGTCTTGAATTTTAGAGAGACATATAAAATTTGTGTATGGATTTTATTGATACATATGCTTAAGTACATTTTTTTATCAATTTTAGAACACATCTATAGGTAGCATATAACAATTTAAACTAGTAATATGTCTTCATAGATTCTTATGATAAGGTAAGGTGGTAAAATAGTTATTGATTAAATGCACAAGTTAATTAAGGTTAAAAAGGACCAAAACTAAAATGATCAAGTATTCATGACTAGATTTAGGTGTTTAGATACATGTGTGTGTGTGTGTGTGTGTGTGTGTGCATGTGTGTGTGTGTGTGTGTGTGTGTGTGTGTGTGTGTGTGTGTGTGTGTGTGTGTGTGTGTGTGTGTGTGTGTGTGTGTGTGTGTGTGTGTGTGTGTGTGTGTTTTTGCATGTTTATTATTGGTCTAACATTAAATCTTATTTCATGTTTTACCCTTGTTTCTACCCTTTTCATATATTATATCCCCTTCATTTCATCTCTTTTTCATCATTCTCACCCATCAACTCTTGGTTCACCATGTTTATGCTATTTTCCATAGAAACATACACTATACATCCCTAAGTGTCATAGAAATTCTGAATGTATAGTAATGTGCCAGACACTTTTAATGTAATTTTAGGTCCCAGAATGATCCAAATACTTAGAATTTTTGGCTGAAATATTTTTCAAGAACATGAAAATAACACAATGACAATGATTTCTCTAAGAAGAGATGTTTTATTACTCATAAGATTGCAAATACAAACATATGCTTATCTCTAGGAAGAGATTTTTGATTTCCTTCTTGGGTTACATCTATATTTATACATACTTTTAAGGAATGAGGAATATGTGGAAGGTCACCAATATCAAGGGAGATGAAGTGGTTCGACTTTTATGATTTACAACAATATAAAATTTAAAAAATTACTATTTTTAAAAATTTACTATTTTTAGATAGCACTATTAAAATTGAAACATAAGGCACTTCCATCGGGTTTTTAAGTGTCAAAACCCATCAAGCATAGATTAGTGCCATTTCATCACATTCTCCTCATTGTTATCTTTCTAACGGTTCAAATGAGGAGTTAATCATAGCTATGGTGTAAAAGTTATGGCTCCCAGAAGTTTTGCCACAAATTAGGATAGGACCATCACCCAAATTTTCACCTAAAGTGTTTCCCAGATCATTCGTCCCTTCTTTAGAGGTAATGGTCCCCATTTCATCAAGATTAATCATCAAGTGTGGTAGTTGTGTCTTGATTTGATTCTCTATGAGCCACTCACCTTGGTGGCTAAGTTTTCCCCTTTTAACCACCTAATAAATAGGACTATAACACCCTCTTGTATTCATCTAGGTGTCCATAATATGATATTTCTCTACTGGAGAAAAACTCTATAGATCAAGCTCATCAATGTCTAGTTGTTTTACTACAACTGAAGTCTTCAATAGAGGTGGATGATATGGTTTAAGGAACTCCACGTTGAATATTAGATGCAGACCAAGGTAGGTTGGTAGGTTCAACTCAAAAGAATTTTCTCTAACTTGTCTAATGATGGTGTAGGGACCATATCGTAGAGGCCAATTTTTTTGTGTGTAGGATTATGAGTCATTCTTTTTGAATCTACAACCAAACCTTGTCACCTATAGAAAAATGGTGTGCCACCCTATGTTTGTCATGGTGTTGCTTATACTTCTTATTCATATTCTTCAAGATGTCATGAACCTATTTTTGGATACATTGGATTTTTTCAATGAACTTTGTTTATTTTGCTACCACAGATCTCCCATGAGTTGTATATTTCATGGTGAAGAATGAAATGGCTACATCTACTGGTGCCATGGGTTAGAACCCAAAGCATCCTTGGAATGGACTATGCTTGGTGGAGTTGTGTAAGGCCTAATTGTATCCATGTTATATGAAAATAATCCCCTCATCCCATATACATTGATGTTTGGAGCGATACATCTGAAGCATGTGGATAATCAAGCAGTTCACCACTTTTGTTTGACCATAAGTCTATGGATGGAAGGCTGTGGACTTCATCAGCTTGGTATCCATCATTTTCCATAGAGTGGACTAGAAGATACTTAGGATCTTTCTATCTCTCTCTAAAATAATGGACTTGAGGAGACCAAAAT
The DNA here is from genome assembly GCA_037957365.1 of Torreya grandis. Lineage (NCBI taxonomy): Eukaryota > Viridiplantae > Streptophyta > Pinopsida > Cupressales > Taxaceae > Torreya > Torreya grandis. Next base: position 468,563 of record JARHVA010007973.1, on the reverse strand, counting down.
GGAGCCATACATGAATAAAATACAATTGAGCAGTTTCCTTAGTAGACATAGTTTTCTTGGAAGTATTCATGATAGCCATTTTTTAAAAATGATCAAATACAACAAACTATAGTCTTGCCATGTTTTGAAGTGGGCAAACCTAAGATAAAATCCATTGAGATAGATTCCCAGGGCCTGGGTGGTTCTGGCAATGGTGTGTACAATCCTTGCTTCTTATTTACTAGCTTGGATATCGCACATGGGGTGCAATATTTGAGGTACCTTTCCACATCCTTCCACATATGGGGCTAGTAGAATGATTTTTAATAATTACCAATGTCTACTCTACAGTAAAGTGCCCATCTCCCATGGTATATTTAGATGCATCTATCATCAACTCGAAAGGTTGATGCAAGTCTGGCAAGGCAAGAATAGGAGTTGAATAGAGTCTATTATTCAATTTCTCAAATGTTCTTTATTTTGTTTTTCCCTATTGAAATTTAACTTTAGCTCATCTTTTAGTCACTTGGTTTAGTGTCCAAGAAACATGTGAGAATATAAGAACAAACATGCGATAGAAATTTGTAAGACCCAAGAAGCTACGAAGTTCTATGAGGGTCCTAGGTGCAGGCTATTTTTGAATAACTTAAATCTTCTATGGATCAATATAGACCCCTTCCTCATTCACAATGTACCTCAGGTATTAAATTATTTTTATAACGAATGTGCACTTATCAAGATTTGCATATAATTTATGCTTTTGAAGATTTTGAATCACCTTATAGACATGTTGCAGATGTTTCTCCCATGTTCTACTATAGATGAGTATGTCATCCAGGTAGACAACCATGAATGAGTTGGTGATGGGTCACAGGATGTCATCCATCATTCTCATGAAAGTTGTAGGTAAGTTAGTCAAACCAAAAGGCATAACCAACCATTCAAAGAGCCCTTCCTTAGATTTGAATGTAGTTTTTCAGACATTAGTGGGATTGATAGAAATTTGTTGACAACTATATTTGAGATCAATTTTCGTGAATAACTTCACACTATAGAGTTGGTCCAGTAGGTCATCAATCTTGGGGAAGGGGTAGCGATTCTTCACAATGATTTTGTTCAGGGCTCGATAGTTAATACAAAGCCTCCATGTTCTATCCTTCTTTGGTGCTAGGATAATTGGGATTCCATAGGGTGAAGAGCTTAGTTTGATGTGACCCTTTTGGATCAATTCTTGAATCTACTTTTTTATCCCATCATTTTTTAGAACTGATCTACAATACATAGGACTATTAGGTAAAGGTGATCTTGAAATCAAATCGATAAAATATTTTATCTGAAAGTGAAGTGGAACTCCTGTGGGTAACTTGAATAATTCATCATATTCTCCCATGATTTGATCTATCTGCTTCTATTGTTGTGTTGATTATGTAGTGAGGACTACAACATCAACCTTCTTGAATCTCTATGGCTTGACCACCATGAGCATGAATTGCTTTTTCTTCTCCACCAATATCTTACATTTCCTGGCAGTTATTAGGAAGATAAATGTGGGAGGTGGTACCTATGGTACCTTTTAGCATTACATTCCAAGAGTGAGGGTGATTTTTCAAGTTCATGATTCATAGATGCCATGTCGATCATTCATGAATGTATGACCAAGGAGTATATCACAAACATATAGATTGACCACATCATACAAGACCTCATCTTGAAAAGGATTTATTACATATGAAAGAAGACACTGGTGGGTGACACAGATGTCTCTCCCTTGGCTCAACCATCCAATATTGTATGGCTTTGGGTGAGGCTTCTTGGATAAATTTAGACTTTTCACAACTTTAATAGAGATTAAATTATTTTGACTTCCACTAATAAGAATTAAATGTAGAGGCTTACCTTTCACCCATAACTTAGAGTGAAACAACCTTTCCTTGTCATCTGGCCTTTCCTCATGGGTCTATGATGAAGTAACGATGGTATTGGGCTCAACATCTATAATCTCTTGTTTTTCCACTTAGACTGTAGGGTGTGTATGAGGTAGAGTAGTAGACGTCAATATTATGACTCAGAAAGCAGGGACTTGATGGCTCAACATTCTTTTTTGGAGTGAGTTCTAATTTTTTGATAATCACACCATTTCCTAGTCTTCCCTTTTTGGGGTTTCTTATTTTGGAACTCCTTTTGCTTCCAATTTTGGCCTCATGTTTGACCTTCTTTTTCATTTTTCTATTTTGAAAGCTAAATCTTCCTATTCTTTCTTCCATGATTTTTCTCAATCTTTACCGTGAACTTGTATACCTCATCAAGGGTTTCCAAATTGAAGAGTTCTATTTCCCCTCGTATGTACCATTGTATTCCACCATGATATTTGAGTCTTATGTTTCTCATTTTTTTGGATGCCTAATCTCACAGATAGAGAATGAAAAATGTTAGTGTAATCTTAAATAGACTGTTCCTTAGCTTGGCAAAGTTGTCGCCATTATATGTATAGATCATCATATGTTCCAATGAGGTAGTATTCTTCCTTTACAACTTCATTGAAATCATCCTAGGTAGGTTCCACTTCAAGGCCAATTTCATCCATACTAAACCTCTTCTTGTATACTTTCCATCAATTTTTGATTGGCAATGATGCTTTCAAAAGAGCAAAAGTGATCTTCTCTCCATCGGTGAATTTATTTATAGAAAAGTAGGAAGATAATTGATCTAACCAGTTTTTTATTGCATCATCATTGATTTCTCCTTCAAATTTAGGGATATAAAAATTTACCTAAACCTTGAAGGGTGTCAGGGCATTGAAAGGATGTTCCATGGATGAGAAGCCAGGGAGTGCAGATGAGGAGCCAAAATTTTCCATCAAGATTTATTGAAGAATTTAGGTGAAATGTTGTAGCATCTATGATTTTTAATGTTGGAGGGCTTCATTCACCATTTCCTTGAAGGGATCAAATGTCTCGATGTCATCTTCCATTTGAGGTAATTTGGAGTGAATAGGTGGATAGTTTTTTAGATTTGTTATTTTCCATCCAAACTTCTTATAGCCTGACCTCATCCTCGGGATCACACACTCTCAAGACAAATCACTCTGATACCACTGATCCAAAACTTAGAAGTTTTGGTTCAAATATATTTTAAGAACATGAAAATAACATAGTAACAATGATTTCTTTGAGAAGAGATATTTAATTACTCATAATATTTCAAATACAAACATATGCTTATTTATAGGAAGAGATGTTTGATTTCCTTCTCAGGTTACATCTGCATTTATACATACTTTGAAGGTAGGAGGAAGATGTGGAAGGTCACAAATCTCGAGGGAGATGAAGTGGTTCAACTTCCATGATTTACAATAATACAAAATTCAAGAAATTACTATTTTAAAAACTTACTTTTTATAGATAGCAATATTAAAATTGAAATTTAGCATACTTTCATTAGGTTTTTAAGGGTCAAAACCCACTAATCATAGCTCTATGTTATTTCATCGTGTTATCCTCATTCTTAGCTTTCCAATGGTTTAAATAGGGAGTCAATAGGAACAATGGTGTAAAAGTTATGGCTCCTGAAAGTTCCACCACCAATTGGGATAGGACTGTCCCCCGAATTGTCACCTGAAATGTTGTGCAGATCACACAAGGTCTTAGATTATGATTATTTGGCTTTTATTTATATTTATGTCTACGCTTCCATACCATTAGTATCCTATTTTGGATTGAATAATTATGTAACTACACAAGTACATTAGTGCATTGAGGACATACATTCAATGGGAAATATCAATCAATTCAAGAATTTAAAGAAGATATTCAATAATTTAAGAAAACCTAAAGCATCAAATATTACGTTTTAGAATAAATAAAGCATTCATTATAGCACTAAAATTCATTATCACAATCAATTGATTATTTGAATGACATTATACTTTTCTTGTTATTTTTTATATTAAGATATGGTCATGAATTTAATAAGTTGTACATGCTTCAAACCTCTTTTGAACCCAAGCATAGGCCCCAAAACAAACTTTTTCTTTGTCTATATGAAGGGTCCCCTAACATATTTAGCTTTTAAAGAAGAAAATCGATTAACACGAGAACTACATATAATTTTAGAAATACAAACAACATTTTTGAACACATATACCTAATGAAAATAAATAAATAAATTATTTCTCTCTTGTGTGTTGTCTACCATGAACATACCTTAAGTTCAGATGTAATTGTAAAATTCTAGAAAAAACTTTTATGATTCTTAGAGATTATATTTTTAACTCAATTTTTTCTTGTTTTAATTTATTTTGCTGTATTAACCAATTTTAAACTTTTAACTTATGATTGTTTTTCTCAGATTCTTCATATATATCCATATATATTTTACTCCCCGTGCCCCGCACATACACATTTTTTTCATATAAAAACAAATTTGTATCTTATTAATTATTAAATTAAATAAAATTTAAAAATTAAATATGATTTCACTATTTTATATTTATTTAAGTTTAATTGCGTGTTTATGATTAGTTGCGACACAAACTCTTTTTACATCAATTTACTCGTCATTATACTTTAAAACATTGTTATCACTGCATACATCACACATTGACTTTGGCTTTGCTTATTTATTAAGGGTTGAAAGAGTAACCTTGGAAGAAAACGAGGAACGTTGAAAAAAGGGTATGCACTACATACCAACTGCAATATAAATCATTAATATAGGAAACTAAGAGAAGTATAATATGTTTGAATTTAGTACCAAGAGGAGAGGTGAGAATGTTCTTTCATGCAACAATGTCAAAAATTCAAAAATACCCATGGATGTCTAGTCATATTAGACTTTTGATGGATGAAGGGCAGCCTTCTTTCTTTGGGAAAAAATATTTCATTAATCATGTCTCTATATAATTAAATATAAGCTGATTTAATTATACATAAGTAGCGTTGTGTGGTAAAACACTCCAAACAAAAGTCAAGTTGCACGCGTTTCAATCTCATTGATCCAGCAGTCCTTTTGTATTTTTTAATCTTCTCATTTTTTCGTGTAATAGTTTTCTCTAATGGGAAAAAAACAAAATTGATTGCTATGGCTTTGACTGTTGATACATCAATCTTAGAGTGTTCCATTGGAAATGAAAGGCGCAAGTGGTGGCCTACTTATTAGGTAAGGCTTAGACTTAGATTGTTACGACTTTACCGTTAGTGGAAAGTATGAATGCATGATGAAAGAAAAAAAAAAGAAAAAAAACAACAGATTTACAGATCCACATGCATCAGCTCGCCGTCGTTCGAAGGGGGTGGGTAAATATTTCTTTCACGAGATCCTATTTTCAAGGAAGGATATTACCCGGCATCTTGGACTCAAAATCTTTCAAATACTTCGAGATGTCTAAACTCTATAAGTCGTGGCGGCGGCACAAAACTGTATCTTACCGAGTCTAAGGTTGACGTTGGCTATAAACCGTATTGTAGTTGTTGGCTTTTATTCTTTATTCTCTTGAATATGGATTTAGTAGCGAGATTAGAAACTTCTGATATTGAATGTAATTTTCTGGATTCATTCTGAGAATGTGTTATCAGAAGATATGATCGGCATGTTCCAAAACGAGATAAGTAATTTAGTCGAGAAACAGATGGATCAATGTTAATAATAGTCTCCTCTACTCCTGCACAGTTTATCGGTATCTTCTCTTGCCTGCAGCTTCCGAAGGTGATTTTCATGCCATGGACCGAGAGGGGCATCACTCGCTCTGTCCACAGAAGAGACAAAGAGATGACCAGCTCACAACAGAAATCGCAAGAAATGTCTATGTCCACAAAGAAATTGCTGATCACACCTTTTCTCCTGCATCTCCTCAAGGTGAATATGTTAATTTTGTTGTTGCATACAAATTTGTCTTTGCTGTTCATAGTGCAATTGAAGCAATGAAAAATAGACAAAAATTCCTTATATAGAAAGTTGATTTTTTCGTCTGATTCTATTAACTGTGAGATTAGCAGAAAAAAATACCTCTAGTATTTTAAAGTGTGTAAATCATTTGGGGTAAATAAATCTGTGCAATACAACATAACAGAATAAATAAATACAAAACTGAAATATACATATGTATATAATATTGGCAGCTCCAAACTCAGTCATTGGGGTCTCCCTCACTTAAGTCGTATTTACTGAGGTGAGACCGTGGTTATAATGGCAACTCGCAAAAAATTGTAACCGTAAATGAGAGAGAAAATGAAAAAAATTGTTACAAATTCTTCTGTAAAATTTTTTTTTCAAAAAAAAAACATTTTTTTTTATCTTTTTTTTAAAGAATTGATTATAATCTTTGAATATGTTCTGCATCAAAATCTACTCCAGTGAATATAACATCCCCTTTCATATTTTATTCCTAGGCTTTCTCCTCAATAAGGTTTCTGATTCTAATTAACATATTTATGTTGTTTGTTTGGTATAGCCTTATTTTCCAATATTCTAATACAACGTCTGGCCAAAAGGATTACCGGTTGAACAGTTATATTCGATAATAGAAAATTGAGATGCATTTACATCATATCAACAATCAATTAAAAATTGCAGTTAAACTACAAATATTTTGGTGTTTATGTTTATAAATTTTTGAATAATTGTATATGAATATAGCTAGGTTAAACAATTGAATGACTAGAGCAAATTTTAAAATGATGTGCATTCATATCTGGTTGTTTCATGGCATTCAGAAGGAAACGTGTTTGAACAAACCCAGCAAAAAAGTCTTTTAGAGCACGAGATTTTCAGGAGAAAAATATATCGTCTCTCTCTCATCAACGAAGCAAATGCCAATTTACAGCATCAGAGGAGACATTACAGAGGAGTAAGGCAAAGACCCTGGGGTAAATGGGCTGCAGAGATCCGCGATCCAAAAAAAGCAGCTCGGGTATGGCTGGGCACTTTCCAAACCGCAGAAGACGCAGCCAAAGCGTACGACGACGCTGCTTTAAAATTCAGAGGGACAAAGGCCAAATTGAACTTCCCCGAAAGAGCCTCTCTCGGCAACCACAATAATAATGTCGGCGTCAACTCAAGTGACGTCAATGTCATAGTCCCTACAAGTGAAGAAGATTCAGCGGCCACGTCAACATTGACAGATTCGCCATTCCCACACACTGATGAAATGGCGGCGCTGTTGGAACGCCGCAATGCAATTGCACACGGCGCCACTAATTCCAACTTTTTCAAAACCTGTCATTCGCCACCATGCTTATCTCAATTTCCTGAAATTTATGAGAGCGCACAACTCACGCATAATCGAGGGATTGATATGCAGACGGTTAATAGTTTTCCTCCTAGCGATGCAATACAGTGCAATTCTGAATTTACAAGATGGCAACAACACCAGCTGGGTGTATCATCCATCGAAAGGCAGCCTGGTTTAAGTCATACCCAATTTATGACGACATCTAGTTTGGATACATCACTGTACACAGATCATAGCTTATCATCAATGTGCAGCAACTATGTGCATCAGGAGCAGCACCAACAGATGCCTCTTGGACAGCATCTAGCTACCCCTTTTGGACAAGAAGAGATGCAATTTTTCCCAAGAAGATTTATTTAGAAAACATCTGCCGACCTAGCTGTTATATAAGTCACAGTCCGAAATTAGTAGCTCTTCCTTCAAATAATTGAGTCTGCCTGCATACGTGAAAGGATACAGAAAAAACATTGTATATATCTCCAACTACAGGAGAAGTATTCGGAATTTCCCATCCTCGTTTGAATAAAAGTTCTGTCGGAAGAGATCCAGGATCAACCAGCATTCGACTTTCTATATTACCCTTAAAGGGCCCATATTGTGATAGTTACGTCAATTTTGTTTTGCAATTTTGTATTATTTAGTTTGTGTGAGAAATTGTGTAAACAATTGGTTGTATTTTAAAAGTTTAATAGTAATATATATTATTTTAAAGAATAAATATTTAAAAATTAGTTTTTTGATTTAGATGTATGTTTATTTAGTACATAAATTTGTTATATGTTTATTGGTGTAGAGATGTTCATATTTTATAAATTCAATGATTTTATATAATACTTTCTGATATATATATTGAAGATAAAAAAAATCAATTTATTATTTGTTAAAATATATTGAAGAGAGTAATATTATTGAGAAATTTAACTATATTTTAAATTAAAAAATGAAAAAAATTATTTCTATCATGCATCGCATTCCACCATATGTTTAATAAAATAAATTAATTATTATTCCAGATAATTCTTTTAATCTGGTTTTATATACCATATGCAAATGTGAGGCAAACTAAAACCTAGCTCCTACTCAGACTACATTTGATAGCTGTGGGATTGTTTATTACGATGATAATGGCATTTCTTTTTCAAAATAAAATTAAAGATTAGAAGTGCACTGTGTCTGTTAATTATTGACAAAACCAATATACAGTGACATTTTTGTAGTTGAAAATACATATTTCAATACGGACCTCACATTTTAATATTTGCGTACTATGGATTAATGGCAGGTGGCGTATAATAATTTTTCTTGTAATTCATATCAGCATGATGTTATATTTATGTGAACAAGGAAATAATTTTCGCCGTGACTTTAATTACAACTGATAATTTTGAACATTCGCATGTTTGAATCCTCTTCATCTCACGTGTCACGACCATGCGCGGGTAAATCATGTATATCGTGTTCCCTCGTGGTTTTAATTCTTCTTTGTATTTCATATTTAGTGTTCCCATTTAAAAAGATATATGTGACAGTATATCACTGATTCATAGTCAAGAGGTCACACAATACCACCAACTTTTAATTGACCAAGCTCAGACAATTACTCATAGATTGTGACAAAGCTTAACCAAAGTATCAATTAAAGAAAAATACGGAGGCCCGAACTGTATTCAAATTAAACATTTGCAATTGAATTGTACTATTTCCCTTTATGTGATATTTTACCTTAAGACATTTTAAAGGAAAATCAAACTCATAAATGTAATAATAATATATAATTTTTTTCATTATAATTATTTTATTAGAATATTGTTTTAAATAGTAATGTTAGAGCATTAAAGTATATAGGTAAGCTTGTATCAACTTTAAATAGTTTTTAATGTATTCTTTTGGTTTTGTCAATGTGTTATTATTTTGATATGGTGAATATGTTCTATGAAAAGCACTCATAATTTAAACATGTATAAGATTAAAAACATCATAAAATAATAATTTTAAAAAACCTACATGTTTTCAAAGAAGTTGGTTTAGTTTATTAACCATTGGTACAAATTTGGGAAGCCATTGCATGAGTTGAAAGGATAAAATAGAAAGATTGTTGACAAAAAATAAAAAATGGAATCAATAAATTCACCAAATATAAATTCGATTACATATTTGGATTCTTGAAAAGCTATGCAATTTCAAAATAAATAAATAAATTTGACTTTGAATGTAAAAATTATGGTCTCTGGAAGTTAAAATAATCAAAATAATGACAAAATCACAAGTCTACAATGAGAGGTAGTTTCACAAGCATTAGTGGTGGTTTCAAAACCATCACATAGGTTTACAAACCACCAGTTTTCATATATGGATAGTGGTTTTTCAATTACTACAATGGTTGCAAAAATGGAGTGCTTAAAGTGGAAGATTCATTCATATAGAATGTAAAAATAAATTAACATCCTATACTAATCATTAGATAGATAATTAGGATTTATAAGAGACTAAGGAAGGTAAAGAGACACTCCTAAAAGTAGAGAATGTCAGGGAAGATCTGAAATTACAATGGAAATGGCCAAGAAGAGTCATAAAGTGAAGGAGTCTTCAAGAAGAAAGAGAGAGGGTGAGGGTGGTGGGGATGGGGATGGGGGCGAAGGGTGGCTAATTTGTCAAAAAACATAACTAAGTATCAGATAAAACATTAAAATGCATAGTTTTGAAGGGACTGGAATGATTTGTCCAATGATTACATTCATATTTATAGATGAGAATTTTAATTAAAAAATAATTGTTTGGTCTATGATTTATTTTTGATGGTATGTGCCAACCATCATGGTTTGTATCGACCAATAAGAGTCCAAAGGTAACTCTATTATGTTGTTGAATATCAATAATAAATGTATTTCTGACATTTTCCCTCACCTTGCCTCCCCCTCTCCACCCCTCCCTATAAATTTATTCATATATGGCCTTACTACTCTAAAGACACCTTCATGATCACAAAACATAACATACAAGTTTGACATAGCTCTATGGGTCTGATTGCTAATTAGTTACCCATTTACATTACTTCTTTGACCCCAAATTAATCTCTAAAATTTAATATATTTTTTTCACTCAATGCTTTGATAAAAATATTTACAACATGATCTACTATGTTTTATTAGATAAGTTGAGGTACATCATTTAAATCAAATCTCTAATGTAGTGATGATAAATCTCCTTTTTTTTGTTTTCGCATGATGACATGATTCTTTTCTAGTTGGATTGTACTTACATTATTTTCACAATATAATATTGAAGGTTGTTTTTGTGAAACATATAAATTACCAAGTATTCTCCTCAACCATACTGATTCATGGGAGGATGCCATGTTGATATATAATTTGCCTCCATTGATGATAGTGAAACCATTGGTTTATTTTTATTACAACATGAGATGCCACTTGATCCAATGTTGAGCATAAAACGAGTAGTAGATTTTTGATTTTATACACCTCCAACCCAACCAGAATATATGAAACCTATTAATGACATAACACCACATACTACATATTCAACCCAAAAATTTATAATTCATTTCACATATTTTAATATTATTTTATCTACTTTCTAGTAAGGAGTTTTTAAGGATGACATAAACTTTGAAACTAGACTAATCACATAAGCAATGACATGCCTAATTATACTCAAATTGATAAGAATTTCCACTAACTATCTAAACAATATCCCATCTATATTTTATTAATGATCACTTTTTTATAATTTTATCCCCATTTCAATTAGTGTAGTGATGACTTTAAATTTTTCCATGTTCAATTCTACAACAAATCATATGCATATTTAAATTGAGAGAGTAATATCCTATCATTTTTTTACCACACATTTATACCAAAGAAATAATGTAGTCCTAGATCAACCATCTCAAACACATTTATTAGTATTTTATTTGTGTCATCAATCAACATGAAATAACTAATTTTGATTATTATGTCATCCACATAAAGATCCAAAATTGTAATTCCATCATCACATATTCTCACATAACTATTAGGGCCAGTGCATATTTTTAAAAAAACTTCTTATTTCAAGAATTCATTAATATTGGCATATTAGGCCCTTGGTGCATGCCTCAATCCATATACAAATTTATTCAACTTAAAAACAAGATGTTCTTACCCTTATTCATAAATCCCTATGGTTTTTATATGTAGATTCGCTCCTATAAATCACCATTAAGGAATTCATTTTTCACATACATTTGATGAACCTACCATTTAAATTTATCAACCAAATAAATAACAAGTATAATTATATTTATTTTTTCAATAATGCATTTTTTCATTAAAATAAATTCATTCTTTTTTTATACACATAAACTTAATCATTAATTATTTGAAAATATTTATTATTGACATCCTTACCTTACTTGGTCTATTCAGCATTTAATTAACTCAAAATATATAAGAGATCTTTCACTAACTTTCAAAGATTTTAAATATCATATAAACATCCATATTTCAGCAACAACCTTCCCTATTCAACATATAGTCACATGACAAATATTTTCTAACAATCTTTGTCCTTTTAGGACATGACCATATTAGATCAAATAGGGTTACATTATCACCTTATGCCCTCCACTAAAATAATTAATTTTTCAAATCAATATATTTCTTAATGACTTAGCTGCACATTTTTAAAATTTGATTATATAAAAAAATTCTAAATATTCCCCTTGAATACACCTTGAAAGTTGAATTCAAATTACTACACATTGAGAAAAAGAACAATGTTTATTCCAATTTCAATTATGGTACTTTATTAAATTAATTATCCAAGTTTGAATATCATTAATTTTAGGTCAAAGGTATCCATTTTCAATTATTTCAATCAATCTTTTAGATACTTGCATATAGTGGCATAATCACATATCAAACAATCACCATAAGAGGGAAAACTACATCATCCTAGGGCCATTTGTCCTATGTAGGCAAAACTTAGCTTACATGGGATTTTCTAAAGATGAATTAGATATTTCCTTTACATATTTCCCCCATTTTAATTTGATCTATATCTTGTTTATTTTGAATGAATAAGGGTTTAGGTTTTGTAAATCCTCCTCATGTCAAAACAACTCCTATAATGAATCATAAAACACTCATTCACAAGTGCACATATCCATATTAAAATGTAAGTCACACAATCAACCAATATGAGGTTATGGTCAATAGACAAGGATACACTACACTCTTATCCTCCTCTTGAGGCATTGGCCCAACAAGGTTTGTAATTCTATTTTCGAATGTAACATTAATTGTAGGTCTTTCTAAGCACTAGTCAGTCACATTCAGAGTTAAATTTGTTGTAGGGAGGTTTGCATATTCTTAGGCTCATTAATATTTTTTAAAAATTTAAAATTTTGTAAATTTTTTTAGCATACTATATTTTAATATCATATCTTTATATACCAACATTGTAATTTCAATAATTTAACATCTATTAATTTGAGTTCACTCAACAAAAAATAGATTAAAACATTCTAGTGAACCCTCTATTTTCATAACATTATTTACTTCATGTTTCCTTGATGTTTGTCTATGATTTCACTAAAAAAATTTAAGTTCTTGACACTTCAAAAAAATAGCCTTCGAGCTCGGATAGAATCTCACACATAATGATTCAACTTCTTCGACCTTAAATTTAATCTGACACTATTTTTTGAACCTCATCACCTTGGATAAATTTGATATATAAGCTCTTTCTTTTGACCTCAGGTTTTAAATTTACTAATATATATAAATAAAAGTGTTATGATTTTAGTTTTCTTTATTTATTCATTACTTTTGTTTGTTTTATTAAAAAAAATCAATAGTTTTAGAACTACTTAGAGACTATTGTGAAGGGTAATGTGGTGTTATATTTATATAAATCATGGTGTGAGGTGTTCACCCCAATACTCATAGCCAATGTATAATAATATACACATAATGTAGTAGACACGTACCTCATAATGGATCATAAATTCATAAGATCACTTGTATATACCATAGGAAGCCTCTTTTAGCCATTTGATTTTTAGTGCACCTAAGAGGAGTGTACCACACAGGGAAGCTACTCTCACTATACCCTTAAAAATGAGGTTAGTGGGACACAACCATGGTTATACCTTTATATTTAGTGATTTGAAGCATTGAGCTAACATTAATCAATGGAGTAAATATATTTAACAACCCATACAATCATTCAAAACCTTGCCTAAATTACCCTTATATATTGTTTTTTTTATTTTTTTGTATTCACAGTCATTAGCATTGCTTGATTCATATTTTAAATAATATTCATAATGGAATCAATGAATTAATGTTGTTTTCCCATGTTACAATTATGTTTTTTCTTGTAAAATATTCTCTTACTTTCCAAGATGATATTCATTTCATTGGTGCATGTTTAAGGTTTTATTTATCACAAAATTACCTTAAAGAATTTTTCATTTTTTATTATTAATATTTTTATAACATTCCATCAAAATTGATTTCCATAATTAATAAACATACAAAAAAACATCTACACAATCCTTCACTAAAAACCAGCCTCAACTTGTTTATGTTCTTAATACTCAACAAGCTAAAGCCTCTAATGCTACTCCTTTCCCTCCACCAAGGCAAAACACTCAATATAAGTTATTTGACATTCTAGATCAATTTAAAATTACTAATTCTAGTGTACAAATATATGATATATGAGGCATTAAGTAATACATTTATACCAAATAATGTTGATCCTATTTATGTAGTGTTTATTATTAATATTATCTGATGGACAAAATAAATTATTTATTTTGAAAAATATGGTTTTCAACCAAAGCATATTATTCATCAATATTTAACCTTGTACCTTTATAAATTTAGATCAAAATATGGTGGTCAAAAGAGTAATTTTTTGATAATGGACCAGGTTTAAATATTTATAACATATATTTCCTAAATTTACTAGGAATAACAACCAAATATTCAACTCATTAAAATCTAAGCATTTGTGGATTTTAAAACATTCCATGCTAAGTTTCATGTCCTTTTGACCAATTTTTTTTCAAATATTATGTAATGTGTATTCATATAAAATGTCACTTGAGTGCAATGAGTATCACTTGAGACAACCCATCCATAGCTTAGCTCTAGACATATCTAAGGCCTTTTTGACACTTATCTATATTTTTTTTGGGCCTTAAACATCCATAAACATCTCAAAATAAATCCTAAAACCTCCCTTAGGGATATAGTCCGTTAGTGCCTTAGGTTATGCCACCTTGACACTAGCATTGTACTTTGGACATTAGCACCTTTTGCTAGTGTTCCACTTTTAGTGGCAATGTCTTTTGCCAAATTTCAACCCCAAGGGATATATTTTCAACTCTTAAGACACCTAGGGTTGGCCTAGACCTATTTCAAACATCACACATCCACCAAATCAGTATAAATACATGACTTTTAACCCTTTACCCTCTAGATGGAAATAAAATTTAAAATACACAAAAAGACTTAGAACAAGTAGTGCATAATCAAGGTTACTAATCCTTCTTCTACCCTAGTTTTGTATACATTCATCTACAACCATCCCGAGCTTAGAATAAACATATTTCTAGTCTCAAGCCTCATTCAAAGTACTAAAATCAACACTCATACTAGCACTCACTTGCACTTTCACCAAGTACTTAGGCAAGATAAATACATAGGTCTTGATGCCTCCTTAGTTTTTTGGTATGTAGGCAACTCTCAACAAAATCAGTTATTGAGGATGTGTAACCTACTAAGCTAACATCCTACTTTTACTACTTGTGCCACTCAAATACCCTAAAAAACATAGAGGTCTAAGGTTTAATCCTAAATCATCTCAAAATAGTGCATATAAAATGAATTAGAGTTCACCCACATAGGTAAATATATGTCAAAATTAGTTGTACGTACACCCAAAAGATCAGGCAACTTTCTACACAAGGACATTAGCATTGAAAATAGGACATTGGCATCCTAGCATTACTATTAAAGGTACATCTCTACTATCCAAGAGGGTTTATGACACCTGTATCCTATTTTTGACACTCATATCTACTTCCACACTAGTTTTTAAGCCTCTAGATCATTTGTCCTAGTTATTTTCTAGCTAAGTACTAATTTTTTCATTCATTGCTATTTTTAGAAATATAAGATTAGGTCAATTCTTACATAAATAAATGGCTATATTTATTGCAGATATCTACCCTAATTTAATTTACTTATACCCTTTATAAACCTACCTATATTACACTCCATAAACCCTTAAAATTTAAATCATTTGGTGAACCTGACTTACTTTGAATAGTGTAGCAAACCCTAACCCTATAGTTTATGTTTATGGCCTTCTAGGACCCACATTCATATTTTACATCCCTATATTTATTTTATTTATATTTAATATACTCATGATAGTAATGATAGATGATCTTTATTACTTTTGAATTCAAAGTTTTCTATCTTTTCTTGCATGTTTATTTATTTTCATCTTAAATGAATTCGAATATGACATAAACACATATTTACATGTTATTTTAAACTAGTTCTAGTATATTTCATATTTTATTATTTATATAATATATTATTTTTATATTATGTGTAATTCAATTAAGACACAACTCTTTATGCACATAGAAGATATAATATATAAGCTAACAACCATGCTTCAAGTTTTAATGTCATATCTTATGCATAGGAAAGAATCTCCTTCTCCTCCTCATCTCCATGAGTGTGATAACTACTTTCCCTCTAGCTGGGTCCATGATATCACCTATTCATGAGATTAAGAAAATTATGATATTGTTACTAATTCCCATACTTATCCTATTTGTGCCTCCACCTCTTCTTTACAGTATGTGTGCCTACATGTTCAATCAAAAGCAACTAGAATTTTCACTTGTGAGACTCTAAGTGATCAAATTATTAGTATGAGTAAGTGAAAATTAGAATTAATAAATAATAATAATAATAATAATAATAATAATAATAATAATAATAATAATTTATTGCATGAAAATATTACAGTGTTGTAAAATCATATCACAAGATAAAAGCCTTTAGGTCACACTAGTGTCAATCATGTATATGCATCTTCACCTAGTCAATTTGTGGCAAGCAATGTTATATATCAATACTATAAATCAAAATAAAGTGAATCTACAACTAGAGATTTAAAAATTATTCAAAGATAAAATATAAGTTCAAGTGATATTTTAAAAGCTAAGTTGATCAACCCACATCTTCTACATCTAGTAAGGAGATCCAAATATTATTATGCATATCATAGAATTCATGGGCGCCATATTGATTCATGATTAACATAAAAAAGTAAAATATAGTAGCTAATTGATATAAATGAATCAAACAAGGACACATCATCCAAACAAAATATAATGACACATGTAAAAATTTAAAAAAGGTCAAATTCAAAAACTATACAAAAGTGGTTACCAAAGATTAAATTAAATTAACAAAAGGTTCACAAAGCAAAATTAGAACAATAAAGAGTACAAAAAAGACAAGTAAAACAAGTGAAGGATATAAATATACCTCTCCAATATAAGTTTTTGATTTTAAAATAATATGGGTTTCGTATAAAATATCTACAATAGTTTGATTATCAAGGTCAAGGGTTGGGAAAATATGCACAAGGCTTCACTAATCCTATTCTAGCAGTTGATTATGTTGGTTAACAAGGTTTGGGTTCATAGAACATACTAATAAAAATCATTCATAGATATATTTTATCAAGGGAAAAGATATAGATACATTTTTAATGTTACAAAAATAATAAGAAGTTAAGTTGCACTTTCAGAATTAGGCTATGTAAACAACCATTCTCAAAAGAGGGTTTCTAACAACAGAGTACTCAAAAGAAGTTATACCTACAATGGATATAATTTTATATGGAAATATACTAATAAATAATATAAAAATTAGTAATCAAAATAAATAATATGATTAGAAAAACCCAAATTATTATGATATAGACCATTTAGAAAGTGGAGATCCCACCTATGTTACACATAATTCAAAAAGGTCAATTCCACAATATGATGGCAAGATCCCAGTAAATAATACAAAAACTACTAATAAAAACAAAGAATATGATTGGAAAAACCTAAATTATTATGATACATACCATTCATAAAGTGAATATACCACATATGTTATACAAAATTTAGAAAGGTCAATTCCACAGTATTAGAAAACTCCCTATGCTCATCCAGATACAACAAAATTTAACACTAGTATTCCATTGGTTCAAAATAAACATGATAATGATGGGTGTAATAATATAGATTATTATGATTTCTAAGAAAATGAAAATGAACAATACTAAGATTCATACTACAACTCAATTCCATCACACTTCAAGAGGACTTACCATTCCTCTTTTTGACATAGGACACCTTGATAGTGATGTTAGAATACTTCTCCACAAATTTATGAATTATAAAAAATAAATGAACAATGAAATTAACTTTGGAAAATAACCTAAAACAAATCTTAGATCACAGGCCACTTCAAGGTGGCAACCTCTTTTGAACAAGATCCATACAATAATAGTTATGGATGCTTTCTTTGGGACTGAACAGTTACTTAAAAACTAAATATATTATAACAACTACTACTTCTCATGTATGTGGGATTATACAAATATGATCAAGGGATGACTTACAAAGCATATGTGTCCATAGAAACTAATACACTAATAATGCAAAGAGAAGGGTAGGACATGGGTTCCTAACATCCCCTTCCATTAGAGAAATATTTATCCTCAAATTTTTAGATGTGGGAATCATTGCTAAATTTAGAATCATGGTTCCCATGTTGTATATTTTGGGTGCATACAATACCGCTATATTAATACTTCTTTGATTGAGTAGGAATAAAGTTGGTAGGTGTACCTGTATAGGACTACTTCTAGTTCAAGAAGGATGAAAACTTCATTATCAAGTTCTGGTCAAACTTTTTGCACTCTAATGATGGTTCCAAGAACTTTATTCAAACAAGAGACATGAAAGACTGGATGAAAATACCTAATCTACTAGAGAACCTTATATGGGAAATAAAACTTTAGAGCAAGCTTATGATTCCCTTTTAGTTTCAAGGATGATTACTTTTATGGTTGTATATAATTAAATACCATATTTCTAAGTTGAAAGGTGCACTTAGAGTGATGTTGATCAACTTGATGAGTCATTCAATTCTATGCTAGATGGAGTTTACCATGCAGGGTGCTAAAATCTAATCTCAATGTTAGACAGTAGTGTTGATTGCTTAAACTGGTGAACTACAAGGGGTATACAAGATAAGTGTTAGGATCACTTAACCATAAATGATTCACATGGAGTCATTTTAGTATAAGTGTGATAATATTTATTATACCACCATTCTATGAGGGGAAGCAATGTTTCCCAATATTACTATTATTCTAAAGCAAAGCAATGAAGGAATATTTCCAAAAATTTATTAATGATTGTTTATGTCCATCTATTTGGGGGTGATACTTAGAGATCATATTGATCTATGTGCCTATGCATTGGAATATCTCCATCCAAAAATGGCTGGTGAAAGTTGCATCATGATCAGAGATGATTGAATAAGGGATACCATGAAGATCTAATATCTAATCCAAGAAAATTTATGCCACTGTGGAGGCTATATAATGATGCTTAAGGGCATAAAAATGATTATATTTGGAGAGGTAGCCTACCACAACCAAGATCACTATTCTATATTTATAGAGTCTATAAATGAAATAAATATAATTTTTTGTCTAGATCGTAGTAGGAATGGGAAAGGGCTCAAGAAAACTAGGAATCACTATTGTTTCACCTTTGTTGCTTTGACAAATATCACATTTAGCCAACATCTATTTAATTTTCCCTTTTATCCCTTTCCTAAATAAGTTTTGATGTGTCTGTTCATATGTTTTGAGAAATATTGAATTCCCTACTGATGAAGAAGCATGGATTTCATATAATATAATTGGATGAAGGTATGTACTATGGGGAAGCAACATACAACTATTGTATCACATATAAGTACCATCTCATGACTAATGTGGTAATGTGGAGGGGTTACTATCTAATTATTAAATGAGTTGGTGTAAGGAGGGATAATTTTCATACCCTCGGTGTATATATTCCAACCATTTTAGAATGGGCATGCAGATGGAAGAAAGGGAAGTCTGGTCCCTAAATATGTGTGAGAGAGAATATGCCATGAAATTATCTTTACCATTCATATAAGTGATATCATAATCATATCTCATGAGTTTGATAACCCATTTATATTGTTCTATTGATGAAACCCATTATTCTTGAAAATATTTCAAACTTTGGTGATCATTTTTAATGCAAAAATGATTCCCAAGTAGCTATGGCTGCCATTTTGTATTGTATTTAGATTTGCCATCATTTCTTTTTCATATGTAGACAAAGCCAAATTTCATCCAAAAAGGGATTTTCTAGTTAAATAAATGGGATGACCCTCTTATATAAGAACATTGTCATAAACATCCCTTTCGATCGAGAAAGTTTTGGTGAAGTCTAGCATGGCCAAAATGGGTGTGATACACATAGCGTATTTGAGTGCCATAAATGCCTACTCAGTAGTGGTATACCATGTGAATGAATCATTCTTAAATAAATAAGTTAAGGGATTCATTATATTTCCATAATGTTTGATGAACTTGGGGTATTATTTTTTAGGGCCTAGGAATCAATGAAGGCTATTGAGGGTTAATGGCCAAGGCTAATGCTGCATGAGACTAATTTTATTTGGTTCCATTGAGACCCCATAGACAGAAATAATATGCCCTAGATATTCAAATTCCCCTTGACTTAAGGAATACTTAGATTGCTTAGCACATAATTTATTGTATATTAGTTGTAATTCCCTATCAATATGCTAAATATGTTTGGCCTAAGTGTAGTTACAAGTTAAAATATCATCAAATAAATCAAAATCAAATTGATGGAGGAAAGGTGGAAAGATTTTATTCATTGGTAGCTAAAATGTTGAAGGACAATTTGTATGTCCAAATAGAATGACCAAGAATTCATAGTGACCAAAATGAGTGTGTAAGGCTATTCAACGTGCATGTAGATCTAATGATAGCCTGAAGGAAGATCCAATTTAGAGAATTTTTTTCACTATGGAACTCATCAAGAAGTTCATCAATGACCAAAATTAGGAATTTAGATTTGATAGTGAGGTGGTTAAGGGCATAAAATTCAATGCAAATACATCATGACACATATTTTTTATAGACAAGAATTACTAGGGAGGATTATGGGTTGGTGCTAGAAAAAATAAATCTAGACTTGAGGATTTCCCATACAAGCTACTCAATCTTAGTCTTTTGCAGATGGGGATAGTGTTATGGCCATATGTTTGGTGGGATGCTTCTTAAAAGGAGTAAAATGTGATGATATTAAAGATGTGAAGAGGGCAAACCCACTAGATCTATAAAAAAGGATGCATGATTGTTGAGGATAGATTGTAAATTATTAGGGTAGTTACTAGCACTGGGGAGCTTGAGTTGGATGGAGTGTAACAGGGCAATGACCCCATATGAGCCTTTATTCAAAAGATTTTCCATGAAATGGGAATTGATGATTTAAGTAGATCTAGACAATAAATATTTTATGTTTTATTTCTAGACACTATCTATGAACTACATCCAAATATCAGATAAGTCCCATAAAATAGGTCCTAATGTGTAGAGCCATTGTGCCACTAAGACCACATCACATCCTACTAAGGGTAGGGAAAACATATCTAAGAGAAGAGTGTAATCACTAATAATACACACATTTTGAAACTTTCATTTAAATTGAAATGTTTACCCATTAGCAATCATAACTTTAAAGCTAGAACAAAGGTGTATAAAGTAGTTTGCCTACTTAGCAATGTGGGGATTGATGAAATTGTGAGTGCTACCATAGTCAATGAGGATTGTGAGAGTGATATTTTTAATTAACCCCTTAACATTTAGGGTTTTAGTGGTGATAACACTTTATAGTGCATGTAGATATATATTGAGTTGAGTCTCTTGAACCATTGAGTCCTCTAAGGGGAATTTTTCTACTTGAGCATCCTAGAATTCTTGGATATTGGGCTCATTGTATTACTCTAAAGGTGATTCCACATCTAGCAAGTAGATATTTTATGTGACACACCAATGAACCTTTACCCATTTATCATCTCAATTATAACATATTCATTTCTCTTTATGATTCCACATATCTTCCTTAGTAAGGGACTTGATCGGTGTGGTTGTGGTTGGATGTTGGTTCATTGTGTTCTTTACAAGTTAGAAATTGGGAGGTTGACACTTTACTAAGAATTTATCTTTTACTAACTTAGCCAAACCCAAGGTGTCCATCACATGTTTTTGATGAAACATTTTAAACTCTGGTCATATTGGCTCTTTGATGCCACTAATAAAATAACTCTTGAATAAGTCATCTGATAACACTTCAATGTGATTAGCCAATTTTTCAAATTCAATATGATAATCATGAATAGTGTCTATCTAGAAGAGTCTTGTCAGAGCTCCTATAAATTCTTCAAAATTTGAGGGACCAAACCTTCCCAGAAAAAGGATTCAAAGGTTTTACAATTAGTTTCATCATTCAACTTGAGATACCAATGGTACCATTAGCATGCTTTTTTTTCCAAGTGGAAGGAAGTAGTTAGGACTTTGTTAATAGAATAATTATTAGGAAGGATGAAAAATTTCTCATTTCAGTATATCCACCCTCTAGGATATATACCATTGAACCTTATAAAGTTCATCTTGGACCCATGTGATGTGTGGGGAGAAGAGAAACTATTCTCTAAAGAAGACACCTTCTACAATTTTGTTGAGCAAAAGGTTATTTTATTGATTCAATCCATGCATCATATTGATTAACTTGATGACCTAGGATTTCCATGTTGTGATTTATTCCTCCATGATCTTTGTGATTACATGGTTGGCTATCATAAATAGTGTCTTGTTATTTTGTTTAGGGATTAAAAAACATGTTCTAAAACATAGTCAATAAGGAATTTTTTATAATTTGGACTCAATCGAAAGGGTAAATGTAATTTTCTTAGTTTTTTGGCATCTCTTGGTTAGGATTGATGAAGGCAAGGTAAATTTCAAAATCTTAATGAAAAAACTAGAAAATTTGTTTAGGCTGGATAGAGGAGCGGAAAAGGAAAATTAACACTGGGAAATTTTTGATGAAAGAGGGAAAAAACTAAATAAGTAATGTCAAATCCCAAAAAAATCAAAAATTGAGATTTTTGGCTAATTAAAGTGAAATTTGGATATGGAACCTTAACGAACAAAATGTGCAAAATGGAAAATTAACACTTTGTGAAAGTTTTGATGAAAGAGGGAAAAAAATAAAGAAGTATTGTCAAATCCTAAAAAAATAAAAAATTGAGATTTTTGGCTAATAAAAGTGAAATTTGGATATGAACCCTTAAGGAAAAAAATGTTCAAAATGGAATTTAGGGTGTTCTAGGAAATTTTGAGAGTTAATAGAACTATAAACGAAGAGATATGGCAAAAAATGCATTTTTTTCAACTGATGGCCACTTGGTTGCTCCTTCCAAAAGATTGTTTTCAAATACATAGTTACCAACTATTCTCAACTATAATCACTCTACTATTTGTATTTTGAAACTATTATGCTGGATATGGGCCCCAAGTTTGTTTAGATACCTGAGGGTTTTAAGGAGTTTATCTAGCCACTAATGCTATCTAAAGAATTACCACTCTCTAGAAACATTCTAACCATAGATTTACCCCTAATATATAGATATTGGTTTACCTCATAAGTTGAAACTAGTCAATCAAGATGGGTAAATTTCCCTTTTCAATTTTAGGCACTCTAAATGGGCTGACTACTCTAGGGTTCCTCTAGTACTCCTCACAATGAGTTTTAGGGATTATGCCCAAGTACTTCCCACAATTATGTGGAAGGGTACTTATCCTTATAAAAACTTGTAATGAATACATATAAAATAGAAGTAAGTAAAAATATTTTTATAAATGCTACAACTCATAAAAATCCACTACTAAAAAAACTCCAAAATCTACTCACAAGTCAAGAAAGTAATCTGATACCATATGTAATGATCATTCTACACAAATTTATAAACAATAAAAAAATGAAAAATGAAATGAAATTTGTAAAATAACCCAAAATAATATTTATATCATAGACCACTTTGAGGGGGAAACATACTTTAAGCAAGCTCAATACAATAATATATGTGGATGCCTTGATTGGGCCTCAACACTTACTTAAGTACTAAATCTATTATAGCGACTACTACTTCCCATATATGTGGGATAAATCAAATATGTTCAAGGGATGACTTACAAATCATATGCATCCATATCAAATAATAAACTAATAATGCAAAGATATTAGTAGGGCATGGGTTCCTAATAAGTGAGTCTCTTTCGAGACCCATCGGTTAGTATGTTCCTTGCTACGTGTACATAGTTCCTTTATTCTTGATCCTTGCATATAGTTTCATTTTCATTCTACTCATAAATAGCTTATATACTTAAAAAAATACAAAAAAAAATATAATATGTTCACAACACTAAAACATTCAGATATTGCTTAGAAATATAAAATTTAGATTGTTTTCATATCCATGTTTACATTCTTTATACTTTCCAAATACTACACATGTTAACTATCTTAGTATAGTTTCTTTTATCATACATGCATGCTTCAATTATTATTTCTTGAGTGACTACATGATCTAGGTTCTCTACAAAGACCCATATATGTTACTATCCACGCATTGGGGGCACATACACATATTCATTTTATATATATTCACCATTGGGGGTATCCTATACACAACTTCCACTTTACTAGGTTATATCATTCTATACTACTAAGATTTTTCCCAACTACTACTACTATAGACTCATCTTATATACATATTTACTCTTATACGGATTTGTACTACATGTTCATGCATAGTTTATTTTTATATTTCCTAATTTATATTTGATTATGCCTCTTTTCTCCTACATCTATTTGGTGGCATTTAAATATGACATTGTTGTACATCTCTATGCCAATTACTTTCTAGTATATATTATTTGGACATATGCCCATGTCCTTGTGTATGCCTTATTAATTATTTATGTGGACATTTGAACATTTCCTTCCATGTGAATCTATGCCAACTTGCTTATTATTTGTATATGTGGACATTTGAACATGTCCTTGTATGTATTATTTTCTTAGATTTAGTGGCATGTGCCCATGTCCATTGTATTGTGGTCCCTTGGCCTACTTTGTGTGCCTAATGTGTGTTGTATGTATGTTTTCATGTATGCATCATGGCCATGACATGCGTATCTTGTTTTCTACACTTAAACCTAATTTTAAATGCCAAGAGGGATCTCATTCATCTCCCCTTCCTCCTTGGGTGTCTTGATGGGCATCATACTCCATCCTCCTGGGTAGTTTAAATAGATCATTCTTAGACATTGCAATTCATACACATGCTTACATTGTTATGTATATCTTGACAACCTTGTGAATGCTAGATCTAACAAACATCATACATTAACAACTTATGCTCAAATTATATTATATTTCGATATCATGTATACATATTATACTAGTTTATTATGTATATATCATATATGCTTTAAATAACATATATGATGTAGAGATTTTATTTTTAGGATAATTATTTCATATGTAAAACAAATCCCATTAAAATAAGGGGAATTAAAATGGGTTTGTCACAGAGTGTAGGCCATCGAAATGCACCCAAAGTATAATTTTTAGTACACAAACACAATATTATAGAGATCGAAATCAGGAAAACAAAGTAGAAAATAGTCAGATGGAGATTAGAATCAGTTTGGAATACAAAAAAATAGAAGGATATTGAAACTAAAAGTAGGACACTATCATGGTGATCTATTGTCTAGGTAAAATTCTATTGTCTAATATCCCATAAATAAAGAAAGACATATTTGATAGAATGACATAATAGTTACAACCTAGATTTACATAGCTTAAATCATAGGTTATTATATTTGATTATTTTATGCTTAGTTTTGTACATAATCATACTAGTTTTGCTCAGATTGGGGGTATCATGTGTGACATTATTAATCCCATTTTAATTTTAGATACAAAGACAGATTACTACAACTTAGTCAAAAATCAGTATGCATGGATATTAGAATTGGGGGCATGTGTGTGCCATATTGTTTTCACATGATTAGTTTTATACCAACTCATCTCAAATAGAATGGAAAACTCCATGTCATTCTCTATATTATAAATTTAGACACCATTTTAACCAAGGACCATACTAATTTTATGATTTATTCTATCTATTAGAGCTGGCATTTTTTCATAGGCCATAAGCTACATTCTTGATTGCCTGAGAGGCTTGTTGGTCATTTTTAATTTCATATTTTCTAAATGGACCCATGGACATGCTACATAGTTACAATTACATTACATAGTTTCAATCATAGATGCATCTACTACACATGGGTAGGTAATGTTGGAATCATATCTTATTTTGATTTATTTAGACACCTACATAGGAGGGTCAAAGAAGCCATCAGTCTAATCCAAGTTATTCATAATGTATGATATGTATACACATAATATTTTAAAAATTTATCAATTAGTGATGCTTTATCTCTTGTAGGAACCCATCGAGTCTCAATCTTTCTGAATGCACACATTAAGGGGTGTATCAAGAAAGGGATGGGTAGACCATTGGTGGTTTGTAAGATTATTTTCCCTTTACTACCACCTATTATCAATCCAACCATCTCCTAAAATGATTCCCCTAAGCTTTACTTTTTCTTTTTCACCGTCACCTATTCATTTTTCACCTTCATTAGATCTCCCCTAGCCTATAATCCTTTTTCATGGTTACAATAAAATGTCTACCCCATCAACCCTGTACTCTAATTAAAAAAACTCATTCAAGGCCCAAGTCAGATTCTATCTAACCTAAACCAAAACTTTATTTATTTTTGTCAATAATGATACATAGTCGATTGGACCAACCCCACAATCTAAATTTTTGGTAAGGACTAGGGTTAGATTCAACTATATGAACATATTCATTTTGTCATTTATTAAGAAGAGAATAGGAAGAGAGGAAGGAGATATATCACACATATTTTTATCCAACATTATACTTTAGGATCATAGCTTAGGGTTTCATACATTATTTTTAGATATGGATCTTGTCTTGTAGAGAATTATTTTGGATGCATAGATAGGTTGTGTAGCCTAGAGCTGATTTATCCTTTCCATCCTTATATAGCATAAAAATCTCTTCTAAATCACCTTAGATAAAGGAGAGATTGAATATTAGTGTGCTTGTCTTCCAAGGTATGTATTCATAACTTTATTCCTCCTTTGTAAGAGTAGATAGATATGAATTTGTACTTCTCTCCCATGCATTAGGATTTTGTAAACATTGATGTGAGTATATGTATTTTATGCATGTTTATTTTTTATGTTATTACCCCCACCTTGTGTCACAACATTTGTTAAGTAGTAGATTAGAATTTAATTTGATTTTGTCATCTATACATTGTGAAAATGAAAACATAGGACCTAGTTAGGTTTATTTCATAGTTTTTCTTGACTAGAGGCTTTGGAACCCTCCGTAGTGATATTATTGTGGTAAAAGATCCCTTGGCTAGGTCTAGTGGATATATCTTGGCCATGAACCTGAATAAATAATGTATCAAAAATTGTAAGTGTAAGTAGGATTTATATTCTCTGAGTTAGGATTGATTTATAGATTAGTCGTATTTCCCTTTACATACATTTTGGTGAACCTGACATGGAATATAACCCTTGAAGGTTTTCTTTCTTGCCATCATTTTTACCATTATATTATATAATATTCTATATTTTTAGTACTATATCAAACTAATCAATATATCTCTAACCTTATGTGTGCAAGTTTAACACAAATTCACTTAAAAATGAATCTATTTTATCTGACCAGTGCTTCATCAATTACACATTACTAGATCAAACAGTTAAACACAATATTCTTGTTCAAAATATTAACATACACTATCAAACATGTTGATTATTTATTTTCTTTTATTTTATCAACATATAAGTCAACAAACACTGTCGAATAGGTCGACTATATTCATTATTTCTTATTTAGCACATAGGATTTTGCAAAACTTGGTTGAACTAGTAGACCTAGTTGGTAGAATTTCAAAGAAAATATTAAGCACTATATCATAAAAAGTTTCCATCTAAATAATTTAAATCCCAAAAAGGTTCCATTATTTTCTCTCTCTAGAATTTAGTTCTTCCTTCGGTTATATTTTTCACAAGTTAACAGTCTTCAAAACTACAACCCTATAGCTAACTAGGTCAACCTGGTCAACTTAGTTGTATAGTCTACCTTTTATTTAAAGGACACAATCACCCTATTCAAATTTTTTCTTAAATATGTTGCTTTTGTAGAAAATTAGTGACCCAGTCAACTCTATTTTATACTATTTGCATATAGTGTTGCCTAAACCAACTCTATCCTATTAACAATCAAGGCTCTAACATTTATTTACTAGTAATGAATTCACATTTCCTTTTTAGTTATTTACATTCTTAGATTAACTCAAATAGTATAAATAGGTGGTTTTTTAAATTACCATTTTAGTTAAACTATTTTAATCCTTTGCACACACTACTAAACCTCTTTACGTTAGAAAAACATTAAACATTTGTCTTCCCAAGGCCTACCTACTTAGATTTCATCACCAAGGTGGAAGCGATTTGTTTTTTGGCCAAGTATAAATATGTGGTTAATGGTATATATTGACAAAAAACCTAACACCCTTATTAATTTGGGATTATGAAGTGAGGGAATAAGCCTGAATACCAAGCTAGTACAATTACCAATATAAAACCCTTTCATCCCAAACATCCTAGAAACAACTTTAGATTCCTTTCTAGTTCCCTATTTCATCTAACTTTCATATCACACCAAAATTACACTTTATTATAATCTAATAACATTTAGGGTGACTAATTAGTTAGCATTTAATTTTTAGTTGATTATTTTCTCTTTGATCATTATGTTTTATATATCAAAACATGTATTGATAAGCATTGGTGCAAGATTTGTGTTGTGTGCTCCAATTGGATCAGTCACATTGATCCAATTATTTGTGTGTTTGATTTAATTCTTGCTTCAAATTATCTTTAAAAATTTTCCCTTCTTTTATAAAATTGTCATCTTATTCGATGTAGTCTCTTATAAACTATTTTCACCTTTTTTTCTAAAGTACATAATCAACCTAAATGACTGTGTATTCTTATATCTCTATTTTATCCCCTATTCAACAATACATTGTCTATCAATATGATTGTGTATTCTTTTTAGCCTATGTCTTAGTCATAATCTATTTACCTAGTTAATTATATACCTTTTGGCCAACCTTAGTATTTATTTGGCCAACTCTATCCCTAATTTTTATTCTTTTTTCCTAAATTTTATCTCTTTCCTTAAACATCATGAAAACTCCTATCAACATCTTCTTAGACAACCTGAATCCATTTAGATATTATATGGTATGATTTTTTATTCTTATTTTTGGATTTTGGGGCTTATTATGGGATGTTATTTTCTTAATATATTTTATTGTGATGCCCACCCACATATAATTCTAGACATTAGGGCATCTTGTGATGCCCATCCCTACATCTAATTTCCCATTGGGACATATTATGATGCCCACTCTTATTCTACATTACATCATACCAAAAGAATTCAACTTCAAGAAACCTTTTGAGATACATAAACATATATTTCACATGATCATCTTTGATATAGACGTTATCCTAGATTTTTCCCTTTTTATCATGCTTTCTATAAGCTATCCTTCTAACACTTTTTATAGGATATCCACATGGGTCTCAACTTTTGTAGTAGTCTCTCTTTGCACAAAACTTAGTCCCTTCTTTGTGGTCCTTTGGTTTCCTTTTTATCATGAATTACATTGTAAAATTGTAGATATTACCTAGTATTCCTCATGACTTCCTTTTATTCTCATTGCATACTTACTTTCCAATTCTTTTTTCACCCCTTAAATTTTTCTTTTATGAGTTGCAATGTAAGACCAAGGATAGGACCTAGCCTTCCTCACAAATACCATCTTCCTCATTAATTGTCACATGATTTGTGCATCCTCTTTGGTTTTCCTTTTATGATTTGTAGTGTAATACCATGGATAATACTAGGCCATACTCATAAAATTACCATCTTTAATTTAGTGTTTATTCTCTAGAACATTTTGCAATAATTACAAGTTTTTGATCCCTTACTCTCATCTTTAGATTTTGCTTATTTTT
Organism: Torreya grandis; assembly: GCA_037957365.1. NCBI lineage: Eukaryota > Viridiplantae > Streptophyta > Pinopsida > Cupressales > Taxaceae > Torreya > Torreya grandis. Next base: position 438,909 of record JARHVA010007973.1, on the reverse strand, counting down.
TAGATAAAATTTTCAAAATAATAAGGTATCATCATGTTTTATTATGATTCCCTCATTATTATGATAAGGAATCACACTTCACTATTATTGTATCCCCTTTTCACCCTTTGTCACAATTTTTTGTGATTTGAAGTAATTGAAATTGTTTCATGTTTCATTCCTATTGATTTCCTTTCTTTTCATTACATATTGGATAAACCAAGGTTGAATTAAATATATAATTATTATTTAACCTAAATTAATGAGACTCTTAGACACCATGATCTCTAATTTATCTTTCTTATCAACCAAGTCTAAAGTATTCAAATGATAGTCATATTTAGTACCCATATTTGGTTCTCCAAATCCATATGGAAAAGGAATTGAAAAATACAAAAAATAAGTTTAAACACAAATTATTTGAAATAAAAGGAAATGATACAAAAAGGTTACATAAAAAGTCCAAATTCAAAATCACACCAAAAGACATGATTATTAACACATCTCCTATTTCCAATAAAAGCTTAAACTCCACAATTGGCCTCATGATAAAACCAAGGTCCATTGGGGTGAGGTAGTGTAGTATATTTAAATATGATAATTAAAAAAACTTTATGGTGATACCTAATTTATCATGAAAGTACCCAATATTCATAATAGACTAATGGATTTATAAGGGGTCCTAGGGAATGGGGAACACATTGTGGGAAGGTAGGTCAATTTTAATTTTCATGTATATAGCTTTCATAGGATGATCTACATACTTAATTTGTTGACATAATATTTTTATGGTTAGGAGAGGTTCTTCACTTATTTTGACTAACCTAATTTGAGTGTCTTGACTTTGATAAAAAGTTTCTCTACCTTGGTTTTTCTTTCATTTTCTCCTCCACCCATTTTATTTCCCCTTGATTGATAAGTATGATTATAAATTTATTTTCCCACTTATATATTCCCTCTTCTTCCCATTCTTAAAAACATGCAAGCACCATTTTGTTTCAATTTTATCTATCCTTAAAACAAAAAAATATGCTTTAGTGATTATGGCTTCTTTTTAATACCATAACTCTACATTTGTAGACTTGCATTAATTTCTTTTACCATTTTCTATTGTTTTACTACCTTTTTTTTAGACACTTAAGTCTATTTATACTTTCATGTTCTTTTTCCATTGTTGAGTGAGGTTGGTTTGTTACTTCTCACTCACCAATGTTTTTTTCCATTTTACACACTTTTTCCATTCACGATTGAGTCAGGATTGTTACTACTCACTCATCAATGTTGTTTTACCATTTTTATTTCCCATATTTTTTTAAGTATAGATTTTTAATGCTTTTCCATTGATGTTTAATCACCATGTTTTAAATGTATCCTTGGTTTGACATGGTGAGTTTACCTTTCTTACTTTAGGTTTAATTGTTTGAGTTTTTCGATCTTTAGTTGCCTTGGCTTTTTGGTTACCTAATTTAATCCAAATTTTAACTTGGTAATTTGGCCGTAACTTAGCATTTTTTACCCCATATTGACAAATTTCTATGTATGTCTCATCTACATAACATCATTTATCTTGACTTTCTTGCATTTGTTTGTATTTGATCTTTAGTTTGGTATCCTTGGGTTTATCAAAATTGATCTCTATGCCCTCCATGATCCAAACTAAAAACACAATAGACAACCATCTAGCAATAAAGTTAATTCTAGGTATGCATATATTACTTTATTTTCAATAATTTCCTAATTTAGTCATTTAATTTTAGTTATTTTCTTAAAAATACTACAATTTTTTTATCTTTATGATTGTGTGTTTCTATGTTTTTTCTCAAATCCCCATCCCCTATAGCACCTGAGTAACACGTGATGATCTTAGAGTGGGGCATATGTCGACACATAATATTTTGAAACTTTATCAATTACCAATACTTTCTCTCTTGTAAGAACCTATCAAATCTCTATCTCTTCGATTGCATGCCTTTAAGGGTGCACTAGAAAAGGGGTAGCTAGAAAATTGGTGATTCATAGGATTGTTATCCCTTTACTACCACCTATTATCAATCTAACCATATCCTAAAAATATTCCCCTAAACTTTATCACTTCTTTTGTACCCTAATCTAGTTATTTTCACATTCATATCCCTCCACTAGCCTAAACTCATTTTTGATGATTTATAATACAATGTTGGCTTCATTGACCTATACTCTAATTGAAAAACTCATTTAGGGTCTAGGTTAGCTCTGGGCTAACCTAGACCAAAACCTAATTCTTTTGTCAATAATTATAGAGTCGATTGGGCTGACCCTATCAACTAAAATTTTAGAAATAATTAGGGTTAGATTAATCTATATAAAAACATTCATTTCATAATTTATTAAGAATAAAATAAGATATATATATATATATATATATATTATGCATCAGCTTATCCATCATTCTACTTCAGGAACATATCTTAGGGTTTCATACTTTCTTTGTAGATATGGATCTTATCTTATGGATAAGTATTTTAGATGCATAGATAGGTTTTATATCTTAGAGATAATTTATCCTTTCCATCCTTACATAAGACAAAAACTTCTTGTGAATCACCTTGGCCAATGGAGATATTGAGGTTTGATGGGTTCATCTTTAAAGGTAAGCATTCCTAACTTTGTTCATCCTTTGTAAAAGTAGATAGATATGCATTTTTACTTCTCTCTCATGCATTAGGGTTATACATACATTGAGGTGAGTATATGTATTATATGCATGTTTACTTTCCTATGTTTATTAACCCCACTTTGTGCCATAAACTTTGGTGAGCACTAGATTCGACTTTGATTTACTTTTGTCATGTATACATTGTGAACATAAGAACATAGGACCTAGTTAGGGTTATTGCATAGTTTTTCTTAATTGGAGGCTTTGGAAACCTCCCTAGTGATATTACTATGCTAAGAGACCACTTAGATAGTTATATTAGATCCATCTTAGTCATCACCCCAAGTATCTAATGTATCAACAATTAGAATTTTAAGTAGGATTTACCTTCTTTGAGTTAGGATTGATTTATAGATCAATTGCATTTCCCTTTGCATAAAAGATACACCAATAAGTGGTGTAAAATGATGGAGTCAAAATTAGATTGATTTCTTTATCCATTCATACATGGGGATTGATAAATCCATCATCTCAGTCCAAGCTAATCATCAATTTGATCACTACTTACACACATAACATGTCACCAAGTTTTTGCATTGGTTCATGTTCCCAATGAGGTGTATTCATTCAGTTTCTCTATCTATAATATATTTACTTAATTGTATCTTTGATTTTTATATATCATAAGTAAGTATTGATTTAATTCATGTTTCATTTATAGGATACATAATGGAGCATGCTTCACATACTCATACTTATATTCATGGGCTTCACCTCATAGGTAAGTATAGGTACGCTTCTTTTTTCTTTATCCTAGTCATTTGATTTTTATTAATTTATAGAATAAATTGAGGGGGAAAAATTTAATCATGTAAAATGTCACTTGAGTGTAATTAGTGTCACTTGAGACAACCCATCCATAGCTTAGACTTAGACCTATTTTAGAGCTTCTTTCAATACTTATCCAACTTTTGTCTAGGCATTAGAAATCTCAAAATGAGTCCTACACCTTCCCCTAGGTATTTAGTTCCCTAATTCCTTAGGTTCTACCACTTGGACACTAGCATTGTACTTTGGATATTAGATCACCATGCTAGTATCCTACATTCAACGTTAATTTCCTTTGCCAAATTTCAACCCCAATGGATATATTTTCAATTCTTAAGAGACCTAAGGTTGTAATAGACCTATTTTAAACCATGCACACACATTATATCAGTATAAATACATTACTTTTATACCTTTACCCACTAGATGGAAATCAGAAGCAAAATACACAAATAAGCATTAAACAAGTTGTGCACAATCAAGTTACTAATCCTTATTCTTCCCTAGTTCTACATATAGTCATCTATATCCATTTCAAGATCATAATATATATATTTTAATTCTCAATAATCATTTAAATCACTTAATTTAAAATTCATACTACATTCACTTTTACTTTCACCAAGTATTTATGTAAGAGAACTGCATCATGCTTGATCCCTCCTCAAATTATTTGTATGTAGGCAACTCTCAACATAACAAGGTGTTGAGTATATGCAACCTACCAAAATAACATCACACTTTTGATAATTATACCACTCAAATACCATAACAACATGAGTTATAGAGTTGGTTCCTAAATCATCTCAAAAATACATAAGCCATAAATCAAAGTTCATCCACATAGGTACAGATAGGTCAGACTCAATTAGAGGTGCACCTAAAAGATTATAAAACTTTATGCATGAGGACATTATCAATAAAATTAGGATAGTAGTACCCCAATGATACTATCTAAGGTATAACATTATTTTCTAAGAGGGTTTATGACACCTGTACCCTATTTATGACACTCATATCTACATTGACATTAGTTTTCAACCTTGAGATCATTTATCTTAGTTAGTTTCCAATTAAGTTATTATTTATGTCATTCATTTATATTTTTATAAATATTATATTAGGTCAATTTTTACATAAATTAGTGGTTGTATTTATTGCATATTTATACCTCGATTTACTATACTCAGAACCATTAACAACCTAGGGCTTACCCTACATAAATCCTTAAAAGTGAAATCATAATGGTTCATCGTATCAACACTTATTCCAATATATGAAATATTATTATATTGAGGTCTCACCATATAATTCATCTATTTATTTACCATATTTATACCACATTTAAATAAATCATCAACCAAATTCTATTAAAATAGTTTTGGCTTGAACTATTTTAAAAAACATAAGTATACCAATGGATAAGGATTGAGGAAACATGCTCAAGCCATTGTGTATCATTTTAATAATTATATCAACAAAGGGAAATAAGGCCTTAGATATAAAGATAATTACTATTCTCATGGAATTAATCATGGTAATCAAGTCCATAGGTTTATTCCTACCATGAATATGCACATTCAACATAATAGTTAACTGAATCATGTCTCATAATTATCATTTTCATTTACTGAACTGATCCATAACATGAATTTTCAATAAGCATTAACATCGGATGAGTTTTGAAATGGTGAGTCTCTTTTGGAATATCAACGTGCATATGAATATCTTCCTTCCTTCCATCTGAAGAAAAATATTTATTCATGCAACAAATTATGATATATTTTTTTAAAGCAATGATTCTATCTCAAAAATACAATTAAATGGTCCAAATATTATTTCTACAACTATATATGTGGAAGAGTGATCAAAATCATTTAATGAGGAAAATATTGAATTTCATTTTGGTAACAAAAATGATCTAGAGCCAATACTCCTGGTAGCCATGTAAAAAATTAATGAATGTAAATATCTTGGATAAAATTTGCATGATTATCTCAAAATATTTTCTTAGTCATATAAATACATGCCTATAATTGACACAACGATAGCTATGGACAACATTTTTTATATCTAGATGGCAAACCAATCAAATAAAAATTAGAAAAATGCATCCAAAATTTGATTTATTAGTTAAAAGTAAGTTTTAAATACTTTTGGATGATAAATTTATTCACGTGGTTAATTATCTTGAATCGGTCTCTAATATTGTACCGGTGACAAATCCTAATGGGGATATTTGTGTTGCATAGATTGCTATGATTTAAATAAATCTTGTCATAAAGATGATTTATAATTGGAAAACATATATGATTTTGGATTCCAACATAGGATATGAGATTTTATCACTCATGGATGGATCTTTAAGATACAACCAAATAAGGATTAATTCTCTAGATTAGGAAAATAAGTCATTTATCACACCATGGGGAACATTTATCTATATAGTCATGCCTTTTGGATTATATAATGTAGATTAAACATGTCAATGATCCATGATACATATATTTCATTATTACCAAAATAAAATAATTAAATATTATATTGATGATCTATTATCCAAATATAAGCATAAAAATGATGATGCTATTGATTTGATTTTTTTTAAAGAATGAGGAAATAAAATGTATGTTTGAATCTTAAAAAGTATATTTTGGAGCATCTTCAACCAAATTATTGGGTTTTATAATTTCTTAAGGAGTCATCTAATCTGACCTAAAAATGTTAAATCTATACTCAATATTCCACCATGAACTAATTTAAATAAACTATGATGTTTACAAAGTCACATTTAAGATATAAAACACTATGTGGATCGATTGATAGATAAGACATAATATTTTATAAGGATACTTATGAAAGATACCAAAATTTAATGAGTTTACTCTTATCAATAAATTTTCATTGAAATTAAATAATATCTTATAAATCCACCTATTCTTATGCCTCCCATTCCATATTGACCGC
>JARHVA010007973.1:400000-425000 GCA_037957365.1 Torreya grandis | reverse complement strand
TTGGAAAAAAGAAGAAGAGAGAAACAACAAATGAGGGGTGTGTCCTTGGTTAAATGTTGTGCTCATTAATAACTAGATAAAGTGGGAGATCCTTTTTGGTGAGGAAGGACTACCTAAAATAAGACCAAACTAAACCAACTTATTTATTATACAAGTATGAAGGGTGGACTACTTCGTAACATGCTATATTCAAGAAGTAAAAGCTCCCTTGGACAGCTATCAATCCACTCCCCTAATGATAAAAATGTTTTGACAATAGAAATGAAAGATGACAAACTGATAAGAACATAAATTATTATGAAAGAAATAAATAGAGTACATATTTATAAAAATTATAGTATAGTTGGTCAATAACATGCACAAGTGGATCAAGTTCAGGTCTAGAGGATATGGGTAGGGTCTATAAATAGGCCAAAACTAGAGATAGGTTATGATTGGGTGTGAAAGGGGAGGAAATACTAATCTATTATTTTTATTGATAATGACTGTTAGTGGTTAGGATAATTGATGATTTTTGTCCTAACTGGAAATGGTTAGGTAACCAGTGATAGTTTATGTAACTAGTGATGGTTATAACAACAGGTGATGGTTGACTATGAAAATTTGTAGGGAATTGAAATGGATTTGGGGGTGAAGTGGAAAGTGCAAAAAATATTAAATATGGGTTCTACAGGTAAGGGATAATGTGTAGGTTATCTGATTTGAGACAATAAGATTTAGTGGAGAAAGGAAATGGTAAAAATAAGAGAAAAATACATGTATGTTGCAAAGTGGAAGAAAATGATAAGTTGAATGAAATTGGATAGCATAATAGTACTCTATCCTTCAAAAGTCACATGGATAGATTTTTAGGATATTGGATGCCTACACAAATAAAAAAAGAGAGCTTGGATGCAATTTTTGGGTCCTCATCTCCTCTAAGAACCTTGCATTTATAGCACAAAATTTATAATTAAGTAGAGAGAAAGTTTCTAAGTTGGGTTAGGATAGAGATGCCAATTTGAAGGGAAGGAAATCTATAAGGTGTGCATGGAAAAGCTTATATTTTCCCATGCATGCCTAGCTTATAACTAGATGATTTTATGTTGTAGTTTTGGATACCTAACTATCGATGGTCATGCTAATTTTTGATGGTTAGGCTGACCATCGATGGTCAACCCCTAATTATAAAATGGTTTAAAATGGGTCTAAGTTAATGTTTCAAAATGTTTATAAAAGGGTGCCTAGTTGCATTATCGATTGTAAAATTTATTTTAAAGGTGAGTTAACTGGGTGAATAGCTAACTGAGGTCAAGGATAAGTCCAAGGCGATGTGACATCAAAAACTAGTCTAGGGAATATTTTTGAGTGTCTACATTTTACCCCTTTTTGTTGTGTGATTTTAGGTTAATAAGGCATAAAACAAAAATAAAGTACTAACTTGCCAAGGTTTGGTTGCCCTATGTATGGGAGGAGGATATTCCCCCTCAATTGGGAGTCGATGAGGTAATACTAAAATCAGGTCATGGTTTGATAAAAGGTAAAATAGAGGTCACGAGGTAGGTGACTAAAAAGGTGTGGGAATTTGAAATGCACGTATATGCATAAAATATAACTAAATGTGAGATTCACAATCACTCAAAGACTAAAGTTACCAATGTTGGTAATAATAAGTTTAGATTATAAGATAAGTGATATGGTAATTAATCCCTAATATTAGTAATAATTGATCAGGTTACAGATATCAAATTTCCTAGGAAAGGTTAGCATTTGCTCAAGTATCTAGGGTAGGATGTGCTCTTGAGAAAAAACAAATGTTTAGGTCATGCACAAGGTGGTGCATAAGGAAAAATTTTAACATGGCAAAAATCATTCAAGGTGGTCAATAATGACTAAAGCAAGGTCATCGCAAGGTATGTGAATAGGTGGGTTTTTAAAAGGTGCCATCACCATGATGGATGTGGGTGAATGAGTGGGTCATCAGTTGGGTAAGGAGTGGCTGACTCCTGATGTGCTAGGTAAGAGGATGCAACCTACATAGTCCCATGGATAGTGGATCCAATATGGAATTTAGGCCTAATGTAGTTTTTGGTGGTTGAGGTAGAAGGTGACTCCTAGATAGGTCAAGGTGTGGAAAGAGATGGGTTGACCCTTATAGATGTGTTAAAAGGTTTAGTTTTAGAAAAAAGGATGAGAAAAGCTTGGGGAAATAAAATTGAACCCTAACCATCAATGGTTAGGTATAATCGATGATGGTTAGGTAACCATCAATGGTTAGGTAACCATCAATGGTTAGGGTTAACCATTGAGGTTTATTTAACTATCAATAGTTAGGAAACCATTAATGGTTAGGTAAAAACCCTAAAACTATGGTAAAAAGAGAAATGGTTAATCATTTTGTCCTCATTTGAAAAACTTGATGTTTTGAAATTTTATTTTGTTTGAGAATTATATATGAAAGTGTGTGTGAGTGATAGAAATATGTTGAGGTGTAAAAATTAGATTGGTGCTTGTGAGTGATCAAGCAGGGCTGAGATGGATGCTAAAGATGCTCATAGTTAGGTGGTTAGGCATAGATTGAGACATCACCACCAATCATGAAAAAAGGTAGGTTCTATTTTTAAATTGATATGGATGGTAATTTGTGAAAATAAGATATAAAAAATGGATATGAATGCATGCTAGTGGTAGATTGTGTCAGTAGAACATACCCTAGGGTTTGGTTTTACTAGGTTTTTGAGGGTGTAGATAGTGTAGGGGAATGTGGGTAGAATTTGAGAGTGATAAGATTTATGTAAGGGTCTAGAGGGAGTTTAAAAGTGGTGGGATGGGAGCTTTAGGGTAGCTTAGGTTTTTTTAGAGGAGGTTGGGGGGTCGAAGCTTGCCATAGATGGTCAATATTGTGACCATCAATGGTTGACTCAACCAGTGATGGTCAACCCCAGGGGTAAAAAATGTCCCAAAGAGACCATCAATGGTTGGGAGATCCATCAATAGTCAAGGAAGAAAACTTTGTTGGGTGAGAATGGGAAGGAGGGTTGGGGGTGGGTGTTGTTGATTAATTGATTGTTATAAAAATATAATTGTGTTGGATTTGTAAATGGATTTTTAATATTGGTTTCATATCATTTGATTTTATAGTTTTTGTTCTAATTTTTTTAAATAGAAATGTTTAGTAATGTTTATTAATTTATAGGGAAGTTGATGAATTGTAGATTATTAATATTTTCTGTTGATGATAGGTTATGATGTGAATAATGTGTGAAAGAACATTTTGAGGAAGGGTTGAGGTTTCATAGGGTAATAGGAAAGAGATGATAGATTTCTTTTAGAGATAAGGGGAGTATAGGATGATTATAGAGGTAATAAGTTATTAAGGGATGACATGTTTATGGGGTGTATAGATGGGATAAATGAAGAAGGTTTTTAAGACGAGTGTGAAGCTTTGTATAGATATTCGGTGCTTGGTAATGAATGAGAGGTAGGTAGGTGTTGAAATATCAGGTTAAGAAAAGATGATGAGTAGGATGGAGGTGAGAAGAATGAGTAGAATTATGTAGGTGATAGGTGTATGAAGTCCATGAAGGGTTAAAAGTGTTTGTTTGTAATTGTGAGAGATAGGTGTAGGAAAAAAATATAGATGAAATAGTGTTAGTAGAGATTCGAATGTTTGATAATCATCCAATACATAGAGATAAGTTATCACCTAATTCTTGATATGATTATTTTGTAGGCTAGAGATCAGAACTAGCTATGGGATCTAGTGCTTGATATCTTCACAAAGGTGAGAGATGGTATGTCTATAGAGGACTGGTGATACATGGAGGTAGTGGGATTTAGAGGGATGCATCATTACCAATGCCTTCTTAGGGATGCTATGATGATATTCACCCTCACCGAGATATGGGACCTATAAATTAACACAGTTTAGTGATCGACTAGAGAGATGAGCATCTTGTTGGAGGATGTGCATAGGATCACTTGATTACCCATTTGAGGGGACATAATTTAAAACATAGAGAGTGAGGAGATGAATGAGTGTATGGATATATTATTTGGGGTAGATGAAGCACATGAATAATTTCATGTAGGTGGATTCAACATTAGGTCATTATACTAGCAAGCACTGAGAGAGAGGGACCTATTGATGATGATGTAACTAGTAGTGACTTGTTATGCTCTATCAAATTTATTTAGAGAGAGGTTCCCTTATGTACTACTAGGGGTACTTGTAGAGTTGGTACATGGGAGGATGATCTTTGAATGAGCCCAAGTTCTATTAGTGAAAATCTATAAAGAGCTATGGGGATTCAAATCACACAAGCATTATGGTATCAGTGTGGGGTTCAGACTCCATTGTTGGGAATACAAGCGCATATGGGTTCTAAGACCATTAGGCTTACCTATAGAGGGTTACTTGCTGATAGAATACAAAGTTAGATTTTATCAGTGGAGGAGGGATGGGATAATGACAAGGGTTGGTGGTGGTGTGATGGATATTGATTAGTTGTGAGATGCCTTACAGGGTTTAGCACCTGAAGATATAGTTTGGAGGAAATACATGACTTGGCCTATGTGGGTTGGGTATAGGTACCATACATATTCACTATAGAGTTAGAGGTTGGTGTATGGGAGTCAGGATGGCAAGATGAAGCACATCCCATTTGAAAAAGTGTAGAGATAGTTCAAACTTAGGAAGGGGATCCCACTTGATTGTGCACAATATGAGAGGGAGGATGTAGAGTTTTTATTACTAGAGCCATAACCACAAGAGGAGGAGTTAGATCATGAGGAGCTACCTGATAGAGTGAAAGATGATGCAGGCATCACAATTGATTATCTTACATGGTCTTAGGGTAGATATGTGATGGCTAATTTTGGTTAGGGTGATGGGAGTCAAAGATCCATGGACATTGGTCCAACATGAGGATTGGCATAGGGCGATCCTCAAGTAACAATAACATTGGTAGCTTCCTAGGCCTATATTATAGCATTAAAAGGGTAGGTAGCTATACTACAAAGCTAGATAGGCACATTATAGGGATGGGTGGGGGATGTGATGATGGAGAGGGACCATGAATGGGCCTACGTCATCACATTATAGGGATAGGTAGCTAGTTTACAAGGCTAGATAGGCAATTTACAAGGGTAGATTGGTGTGGGTATGGAAGTAGTAGTAATAGGAGGGATAGTAGATTTAGTACCATGGGCACCTTATTTAGCCCTATACAATAGCTTTGTTATTAAAAGGGGATGGTATTTTATCAATTTACCCATGCCATGAGATTGACTACATACAAACTAAGCATGGATAGTGGGGCCGTGCTTGGTACCCTATGTTAGTGGGCTATGATAGTTGGTCAAATAGGGGTCCTAGGGGGACCACCACCAGGTATAGGTACATATTGGGCTAGTGGCAGTGATACTCTAAGTGTAAGTCCATGATGAGATTGTATATTTTTTGATATGTATATATGTATTTTTATATCATCTTGTATGTCAAAGATGTGAGATATATATGATTGAGACATATATACATATATTGACACATATTGATGTATATGATTTAGATGAGATGATTTTGATGTTTTATGGTGATTATGATTTTATGTTTTATGAGATGGATTTTTTTATGTTTATGATGTGATGATTAGGATTGATGTTGATGAGTGTCTTAGATGTTTATTTTATTTTATGGAAGATGATTGGTTATGGACATATGATTATGATGATTATTTAGAGTTTTGTTCTTAGTATAGGCATGTGATGATATATGGTTTGATGATGATGTGATTTGGATTATATGGGTAGATTATAATGTGTGCTTAATTATTATGATGTCCATGCATGTATATTTAATTAATGTGTGAATGTGATATATTTTTTAAAATAAAATGGTTGGTATAATGTGTTTATTTTGATTCCATTATTCATGAGATATTGTTCATTATGGATTATGTTTAGCTTTAATATTGTTGTGGTGAGTATAGATAGGATTTCATGTTTGAATGAAAAAACATAAAGTAAGTATAGATAACAAACTAAATGTGGGAAAAAGAATGATGAGAAGCAACGTCCGCATGAACCAATATAAGAGAGAGTAAGAAAAAGGCATGTTGGGTTCATTGGCTTGGACCTTGTTAAACCCAAGGTGGATTGATCTTAATGAAAATAAACCTTTCATATGCTTTGCATTAGTGTTATTTTATTGAAAAGGTGTCATCATAAATGCAGTATGCCAAGTGAGCTCATAATCCTTTGATTTATAAAGGGTATATAGGAAAAGGGGATGATAGGTAAATAGAGGGAAAAGGGATGATGTAGGAACCTAATGTGGAATTACTTACCCTTTTGATAAGTGACCTGAGAACCAAAATAGATATGTCCATGTCTTTACAAGCTGTAGAATAATTAATGCAAGAAACCTACAATTATAATTTTTTATGAGAGAGCTAATAATGGCCCTTTTGTGGGATAAATCTCTTTCAATGCAGGTCATTTATTACTTACCTTTATGAAAAGGGTGGAGCTGATCAATGTGAGAAGCTTTGAATGCTTTGATTGAGCTGATTGTGGCTTGTATGGAGAGATTATTTTTTGAAATTTTGGCTTAGCCATCCTTCAAGGGAGTAGTCTAAGTCTAAATATGAATAAGTGTTTGATAGATATCCTTCGAAGGATCAGTCTATCTATTTTTGACTTTATCTGGTAGTTGTCCCTCGAGGGAGTAGTCTGTATTTAGGAAAATAGATCCAAATAATATTTTATATCCCATGTTGAATATTTGAATGTTATTTTAGACATGGACCCATCTATACAAACTTATAGGTTGACCTTTAGAGGGGTAAGATTTTTACCATGAAAGGTGGTTGTGAGGTGATGGAATGTGGTTTCAGAGAAACAAGTGACCATGGGATTCCATTTGGTTAGAGATGAAAAGTATCCATGAGAACCATGCCATGGGTAGAGCCATGGTACTCATGTTTAAGATTGGGCTATAAATTTATGATAGATAATCACATGGATCTGTTGTAATCATATGTCCTCAAGAGGAATAGGGTAAAAGGGTAAGGGAGGTGAGAATCTCATAAACCAAGGGATGAGCTTAAGTTAGAATATAAGGTTTATTAGATCTTCCTTAACAATAGAAAGGGCATAGATGTAAAGAATTGAGAGGCTCAGGGTCTAGTTTGCCTTCAAGAGAAGATAAAAACTAAGCTCTTAATCCATACTTATGGGTGATGATATAGCATCCAAGCTAACTGAAATAAAATTTGCCCTTTTTGATTTTCTCCATATTTATTACATGTTGGTTTTCTTTAAGGATGAGGTATCCCATATTGAACTCCCAATCTTTTAGATGTTTTTTATAATCATGGGTGATATACTCTTGATATAAGTGAATATGGTTAATGGTAGAAAGGTGATGCTCATTGAGGAACTTAAGGTGTGCAAGGCATTCCTGATGATAATCATCATAAAAAACTGATGTCTTTTAAGGATATGAAAAGAGATAGGATCTAGACTTTGAGAGGAAATATGGCCTCTATGCCAAAGATTAGGGAAAAAGGTGTAGCACCTGTGGAGGTTTAAATGCTAATACGATAGACCCACAAAGTGAATAGGATGTACAAGTGCCAATCCTGACCCAAAGCACTTACAACTTTGGTTAGAATTTTAATGAGGGTTTTATTAGAGGCTTCTACCTATCTATTTATCTATGGATGATAAGGCCAAGAATGGTTGAGTTTGATGCTGAATGTATCACATAGGGTTTGAACTTTCTTATTTTTGAAATATTTTTTGTTATCAGTGATGATTTTTTGAAGGACACAAAAATGATAGATGATGTGGTGATTGATGAAATTGATAATTTTTTTTATCTTTGATCAAGATAAGGGGAATGTCTTCCACACATTTAGTGAAATATTTGGTAGTGATGATGATAAATCAGTGTCTTTGAGATGAGTGAGGATATATTTATCCAATGAGATCAATCCCCCAATATGATAAGGGTCAATAATCTTTGGATACTTGAAGTCTATGAGTATGTACATGAAGCAAGTTAGCATTTTATTGGCATTTGACACACTTATTTACATAGTCATAATAGTCCTGATTGAGGGTAGGCCAATTGTAGCAAGCTGTAGGATTATTTTAGTGATAATGATGCCACTAAATTTTCCCCCACATACTCCATCATGAGTTTCCTTGATATCATGGGAAATCTCATGACTTCATAGACAATAGAGAAAAAGGCCATCAAAGCCACATTTGTAAAGGATTCCCCCTAGTATGGTATAATGACAGGTACCCTGAATGAAGGCTTTTTGGGCATTTTTTGAGAGGTCAGGTGGAATGATTACAAGGTTAAGGTACTCAAAATTTTGGTCATACCAGACATTTGAAGGAGATGCCCCCACACTATAAATGGTAGGAAGGTCTGAACTAATAAATGAAGGCCTGATGAAATGATGGATGGTGATATAGTTTAGATTAAGTGGGTTGAGAAGGAATTTGAGAGGTAAGGGAGGCTATTATATCTATGAATTTGTTAGTAGATCAAGGTACTAACTAGATCTAGTAATATTCAAAATATGTTATGAGTTTATCAATGAAAAGCTTATACTTTTAAAAAATATCATTTTTACATTTCTAAGACCCATTGACTTTGTTGATCATGAGTTGGGAATCACTAAAGGCAAAAATGGTTTTGATTCCCAAGGCTAGATTTGTTTAGAGACTAATGACCAAAGCTTCTTATTCTGCCATGTTATTAGTACATTCAAATTCATGTTTAAAGGAAAGTGGAAGAGGTTCTCCATGAAGGGGAATGAGAATTATACCCATAACCCCACCATGTTGGCACTTAGAGCCATCAAAAAATATGGTCATTTAGTAAGGGGGGCCTTCTTGAGAAAGAGTCATAATAGACTCATCTGGAAAGGTCAATGGAATGGGTTGGCTATCTAAGAGGGGAGCTTTGGCTAATTGGTCAATGATGACCTACCTTTTAATGGATTTTTGTTGAAGAAACTCAAGATCAAATTTAGATAGAAGCATGAGCCACTTAGCCATACACTAATTATAGTATGGCTTGAAATACATATACTTGAGTGGGTCAGTGTTGGTAATAACATATGTTTTATGATTGAGAAGGTAATCATAGAGTTTATAGGTGATAAAAATGAGATTGAGACTAATCTTTTTAGGATGGGTATTTTGTGTCTCATACTCTAGAATCATGCAGCTAATATAATAAATGGCTTGTTCTTTGTTTTGTTCATCTTGATGAGCCAACATTTCACCTAAAGAGTGAATAGTGGTAGATATGTAAAGGTAGAAAGGTTGGTAATCCCTAGGTGGGATAAGAATTGGTAGAGAAAGTAGGTACTCTTTGAGTGAATCAAAGGTTTTTTTTACTATCTTTGGTCCATATAAAGGATGTGTCTTTCTTCAAGAGATGGTGAAAGGGTTGGTATCTATCTGATATCTAGGAGATGAAACAATGGAGAAATTAGAATTTTCCCTGTAGACTATGAAGTTCTTTAAGGATTTTTGGAGGAGGCATTTCCAAGATTTCCTTGACCTTAGCAAGATAATTTTAAATTCTATGAAGGGAAACAATAAATCCAAGGAGCTTCCTAGAGAGAACCCCAAAAATGCATTTCTTAAGATTGAGCCAGACATATAATTGGATTAGTCAATTAAAAATGATATAAAGACCAACTAGATGATCCTTGCAGTGTTTGGATTTACTAAAGAGATCATCCACATAATCTTCTACAATCTTATAGATAAGATCATGGAAGATATAGGTCATGTTTCATTGATAATTCATTCCTAGATTTTTTAAACTGAAAGGCATGACCTGATAGTAGAAGGTTTCCTAAGGAGTAATGAAGGTATCTTTATATTGATCTAAGGGGGTGATCAGGATCTAATTATATCTTGAAAATATATATGTGAGGGATAACATCTCATGGTCCATGGTAAGATCAGCTAGTAAGTCAATGTTTGGTAAAATAAAGTCATCTTTGGGGCATGCAAGGTTATGGTCATAAAAATCAACATAAAGATTAAGTCCCCTCATGGGTTTAGCAATGAGAACAATATTAGAGAATAATTATGGATAGTTAATGGGTTGAATGAAGTTGATGGACAAAAGATGTTGAAGTTCTTATTTGATTAGAAGAGCTATGCAAGGGTGCATTTTGTGAAGATTTTTTCATACTGACTTAGCCTCAGGATAGGTAATGATGCTATGGAGAGTGATGGAGGGGTCAATCCTAGGCATATCCTAATAAGACCATGTAAATGTGATGCTATGGTCTTGAAGGAAGGTGGGATAATCCCATTGTTCATCTAATTTTAAAGATTGGCCAAGTTTAATGATATGTGGATCCTCTTGGTTCATCAAGTTAATGTCGATAGTTGATTCTTTGAGCATGGTTTGGTTTTTAGGAAGGAGAGATTTATGGAGAGAAGAATATTCTATACCAAGATAGGTGAATATGGAATCATCATCTTGATGTTGAATGATATGAATGGTGGGTGAATCATGATCGATCATCTTAGGATGGATGAGGGGAAAGGTTTTGACTTAGCCACCTGTTGATAGGTTAGTGGGCCTAAACTAATGGTATTGATAAAAAAAAGTTAGATGGGATGATGTTAGAGTCTTTAGATTTAGAAGATGAACTAAGTGAGGGTGGAATCTCTTCCATGAGGGTAACAATAGGTTTTGGTGAGGTGGGTTATTTTGGTGGTTTGAACCCAAAACCAAAGAACTCATGAGGTTTCTATGTTTTGATAGTAGTCAATTCATGTGGTCCTTATTCATAAAGGTCCATAAAAAACCTTTCAAATCACAATGATGAAGATGGGTTTTGACAAAGGATGGATTGTTTAGATAGGAGAAATCAGAAGTGAAAGGTTGAATATATGGAGTGGTGATAGGAGTGAGGAGCAGTTGATCAAGTCCTTGATAGATAAAATATGTTTGATTGTTGGGAATTCTAAAGGGGATGATGGTTCCTATGTTGGGGTCATAAGAAGGGCCATTTTCAAGTTTCTTATATTCATGAGGAGTGGAAAAATCATGTAAAGCTAAAATTCAATATTCCCCAAGGGAGATATGTTGGAAATTTTGTGCCAAAGAATCCTCAACAAGAATCTTTGAATAGGAGATAAATGCACTAGTTGAGGCTTCATCATTGTTGACGGTAGAAGTTTTATGGGTTAAGGTTAGTGGTGTATTTGTGTTAATGGGGTTGGTTGATTATGTGGGAGATGAATGTGGAAGGACATCATTAGGCCCATAGGTCATTTTTCAATATGTAAAAGGACTAGGATCAGCCTTGATAGTTATAACCTATCCTTGGTGTTTGAATTTTACAAAATAGTGTAAAGTAGAGGGGGGGAATCCAAGTAGAATGTTATAGTAGAAATCATCCTCTAAAACATAAAATAGCTCAAGAATAGTGTGAGGCCCCAAGCATATTTGAAGGACAATGGTTTCTAAGGTAGTAGCCATTATGTTATTAAAGGAGTGAATAACCATTATGCTTTCAGCCATGATGTTCTTCAGTAAATATAGTTGATCAAAATCATGGGAGGATATTATGTTGTTGTTGGCACCACCATCAATCATTACCCTTTTGACGTAGGTAGGATTAATGTATATGATGACAAAGAGAGGAGGGTTGGACTCTTTAGAATGGGCTGAAGGTATCTCAAAATATTGGAAGGTGATGATGGTACAATTTTAGAGGGCCCCAACAAAGGACACAATAGGTTGAGGGTCATTTGGTTAAACCTATATGGATTTTAGAGCCTCTATCAGTGCTTGGTGGTGATGAGGTGACATGTTGATTAACTCATAAATACTCATCTTGACTAGGGTCTCGTGGAGTTGCTTCAAGATGCTTCATTGAATGGATCTAAAAGGGTTAGATGGAGGGGTACCAAGGATGGACACCTTGGGCATTAGTGATGGCATAGTTGAATGAGTTTGTGTTAGGGATCGGCTGGAAGGTTGGAAGTCTGAGGGATATGTCCATGGGATACAGACATTATCTCTTCCTTTACCTCTTTATTAATCTCAAGATCAGGTAATCATGTGAATGCTATGAACAATAGGGATCGTTGGATTCAGTGATTTCCTCAGTTGCCCACCCTCACTTTTAGGTGAAATCGGGGAAGCCAATGTAGGTTGGGATGGTGGTTAAATTAGTTGGGCTGGTAGTTGGTCTAGTAAGGGAGGTGACAGTGGCTCATCTAAAAATAAATCATCATTGTCATATAAGTGGTGAATAAGATCTTGGAGAGATTTGAATTTCTTTGTGTCATGTGTTAGCATCATATGGTATACATAGATATAAGTATCATTAAACCAACAGGGTTTGATATTAGAGTGGGTGAATGGCTAAATAGGTGAAATTTTAATGGAGGATGTTTGTAATAAACTCTATAAAATATATGAGTAAGATTCATTCATAGGTGTTAGGGGTGTTTAAATCCTCATTGAGGAAATAAGAAACTTCTTAGGCATGGTCTTGACCTTAAAAAGGGTAGGTGGTTGAGGGACTTTGGTAGATGGTTTGGGTTAGGTCAACTTGGCTATGATTGGGTTACCAGTGGATGGTTTCAAAGTAGAGGATGAGAGGTTGATAATAGGTTGGAAAGTGGGAGGGATAAACTAGCTAAGAATGATGAAGAAGTCAATGGCCTAGGTGATCGAAGGGTAGGCATAGAAAATGGAATTGGTTTAATTAAATTAGAATAGGTGACTAGGATGGTACAAGGGTGGGGTCTAAAAATAGATGGTAAAAGAGAAAGAGCTAGCATAGATTGAGTTTGAGGATAATGTTTAGGCAACTAAACTCATTGATTTATCTTGGTTGGTGGTTTTTTAGGTGGAATAGATGGGGTTAGATCCAATTTTATGGGTGGATGGGAAATGCTATGTGTGGGAAGGATACCTAGACTCTTGGTTGGTCTAGTGAGAAAATTATGAGATTATCTGGGTGGAGGTGGGTGATACGGTTCTCTCATGTCTTGGGACCAAGGAATGTTTGATGATGGGTCAATAATAGGTTTTAGGGTTGATTCTTATGAGGTTGAGGTTTTAGATCTATTTTGGTATGGGAGCCCTAGATGATGCTAAAATGTGGCTCTATCTAGGTTAGGTTGTGAGGTAAATTATAGACTTTTCACTAATTGATAAAAGGGTTTTTAAATGGTTTTGGTTCCTTGACTAGTTATTTAAAATATTAAACCATTAGGTGAGGAATAAGGTAGGGTTCTTTCCTCTTTACTTGAGTTATAAGGTTCTAAAATCCTTAGTTGGGTAGATGAGGTAATGGTTGCTTGTGGGGTGATTAGGGGAATAGATGGTTCTTTGATCGAGGGTATAGGTATGGTCCTATTTCCTTCCTTTGCTAGGGTATCCAAAGGAAAATAGGGGGGTTATACCATTTAATTTGGTGGGGTAGGAGAAAAGGTGGTTAAATCAAAATCTACTTCCATGAAAGGAGAAATGGGAATGGGCATGGTTTGACCAAGTGAAGATATAGGGGCTATAGATTATTCTATTTGGGTCTCTAAAGGGATAAGAGGTGAGCTTGCTTCTTTCATAAGTGAGGTTGGTGAAGGAGAAATAGAAATGTGGGATCATCCACCATGGGCTCATTTATGATGATGTTGATTATGTGTGCCTCATGGGATGTTAATGGTTCAAGTTAGTTATCATGGGGTTGGGTATGTGGAGCATGGTTAGGAAAAGGTTTGTGTAAAAGATTGAGGGAATGATTAATAGGTGAATTGGGGTTGTCAAATGATAATTCACCATTATAAATTAATTTTTAGACAAGGCTTCTAAAAGTGTTACATCAATTTGTGTCATGTCTAATAACTTGATAAAAAACACAATGGTCATTTTCATTGTACCACCTAGGTATGGGTTGAGAGGGGTAAATTTTTTGAGGTGGCTTGATTGGTGGAAGTTGAATAAGGTTAGTTCTGAGTAGTTTTTCTAGTACAAAATCATAATATTCTCCTATAGGTGTGAATTTTCTAGGGGGAACCTGATTTTAATTTTGGTTTGATGCGTAGGAATGGTTGGAAGGAGTGGTTTGATGCAATGGTTTAATAGTTGAACGTGGAATAATTTTTAAGACAACCATGTTTTTGTATGTTTTGTCTTTTGTATTGGTTTGGTTTGATATTTTGGTGGAAGAGTGGTCATTGGGTTTAAAATTGGAATTCTTATTTCACAATTTTAATTTACCCTCATCTATGGCTTGGTTTTCAAGTTTGGGTGTCATTGTGAATGCTTCATCAAAGGTTCTAAATGTTTACACCTAAAGGGTGGGAGAAATGTGTTTTAAACGACCCCTAGAGAAAATTTCAATGACTTATATTTGGGGTAGTGAAAAAGATAGTTGATTAATGATACCTCACCATCATACAATGAAGTCAGTAATTGATTCATCACAAAAATACCTAATAGAATAGAGGTCCATTATGGAGACCTTCTTGGATATGTTCATCGAGAAATGTTCTAAGAATATTTGGGTGAGTTGGGAGAATGAAAAAATAGAGTTCCTAGAAAGGGCACTATACCAATCCAAGGTGGGTCCTGATAAAGGCACAGGGAAGGTTCAGAGAAGGAGGGCATTGCCATATGTGATCAAGTAAAAAGAATGGTAAAATTCCCTCAAATTTTGTTGATGATCCTCCTTACCCTAAAACTTCAATAATTTGGGGAACTCCCATTGAGGAGGATAACCATGAATTGGGGCAGATGGGTTGATAGGTTCATTGTAGATTTTGTCATAGGATATAGGGTTATGGGATCAAAAGATAGATGCATCAAGTTGGGTAATCTTATCTATGATCATCCTCATTAGGTTGGGTTGGGGTTGAGCAGCTATATAATTTGATGGTAAGTTAAAATGAGGTTGGGTTGTGGCTATTAATTGGCATGCATTAGGAGGTATAAAAGCATGCACATATTGGTATGTAGTAAATTAAAGTTGGGATAGTGCCCTAAAAATACTGATACACATTAAATATTGTGTATAAGGTGAAATATATCCCTATTAGTTGGGAATATATTGATAGGGTGTTGTAGGGGCTTATAGGGGAGCTAATAACGGTTAGTTTAGGTGTATATTTGGGTTGGTTAATGGGGGCATGGCTTGGGTTGGTAATGCTAAAGTTCTTGTTGATTGTTGATGGGTAGTCACCCTGGTGCAAATCTGAGGGAGTGTTTATGGTATGGATAGTACCAAGATTTGAAAGGAGGTTGAGGTTGGTATATTGGTTAATCTAGAGGGAATGGTAGACATGGGTGTGGAAGACACTGCATTGCCAAAAGGAGTATAAGTTATAAGGAATAAAGTTGAGCCAATGTTAGAAGTATTGGTTGGGGTAATAGGTGTTTAGGTGGTGGTAGTAGATGAACCAATGGTAGAAGAAAAATCTTGGAAAATATAAGGTTGGGTTGATGTAACACCAACCATGAGGTGGTGTGTCATACCATAGGGTGCATCTACAAGAGGAACTGAAGCCATGGAAGCATGGTAGGCTAAGGTATTAATATAGTGTTTCAAATCCACTAGACTGTTATCTAGAAAGGAAAAAAATTACATCACCCTCAAGAATCATTAGAGGCATGGTAGATGGGGGAGATTGTTCCAGTGAATCATGGGGTGATTTATCAACATTTAAGGTATAATCCATGGTTGAGGATGAAGAGGAACATGGTGGTTGGTTGTTTTTATTTCTCACTTGTTGTCTAGTTAAGACCATATGATAAATTAGAAATGGATAATGAACCTCTCACCTTAAATAATGAGAAAATAAATAAAATCCCAAAGCAAGAACAACACACACTAAAAGTGTAATTAATCTTAGGGTTCATTTTAAATTACTTTTGGCTTATGCCTTAAAGAGTGTGAACTGGGAAATTGGCTTGCAAGTCAGGTACTAGAAGAGCCATCTAAGGATGGTTTCGAGTTAAATTTTGGTGCTCAAAGAATTTTCACTAGACTAGGTACATGGCCTAGTATTGGGGGTTTGTTCCTCACAATTCACAAACCCAAAGTCAAGCCAGGCTACTTAGCCAATAGATACCATTTGTATAGATTTTATACTCTACTAGAGAATGGAGTGGGTCCTCCCCTTGGTGATGAAATCTAAGTCAGATTTCTAGGTAGGGTAAGGTGATCCAAAGGGTGATGAAATCCTAATGGGCCTTGTCTCAAGTAAGTTTTGATGTTTATTTTGTGTAAGTGGTTTTCTAGTGTAATAGAAGTGTGTTATGCTTAATTCAAAATGATTTTAGTTAATCTAGGTGATATAAGCATTAAGTAGGCAAGACAATGAATGTGCTCAATTTTAACCCAAAATAAAATTTTAATGTCTTTGTATACAAATAAAGAACAACTAAAAATTTACTTAATGCAAGATGAAAATGCAATCTATCCCTAAGATGAAAACATTTTTGTTTCTTTTTTATTTTTAAAAAAGAGAAAAGAAATTTTTATCTTTTATAATTTAAAAATAATAGACATATGAGAACATGAATTTTCACTACCACAACTATATGCCTAAAAAGGACTATGAACATATAAGGGATCCCGCCAGGCATGCTAAAATGTTTCATACTATTTCTAAATTTTAGAAAATAAAAGGAGAACTAATAGATGAGGGGTGTGTACCTGGTTAAATGTTGTGCACATTAATGACCAAACAAAGTGGGAGTTCCTTTTGGTGAGGAAGGACTACCTACAATAAGAGTGTAATAAACCAACTTGTTTGTTAGACAAGTATGAAGGGTGGACTACCTAGAAACACACTAGATCCAAGAAGAAAAAGCTCCCTTGGATGGTTGTCAATCCACTCCCCTAATGATAATTTTTTTCTAAAAATAGAAATGAAAGATGACAAACTAATAAGAACATAAATTCTTATGCAAGAAATAAATAACATACCTATTTAGGAAAAGTATAGTATGATAGGTCAATACCATGCACAAATGGATCAAGGTCAAGTCTAGAGGATGTGGGTAGGGTTTGTAAATAGGCTAGAAATAGAGACAGGGTTTGATTGGGTTTGAAAGGGGAGGAAAAATTAATATATTATTTTTTTTGAAAGTGACCATAAATGGTTAGGCTAACTAGTGATAGTTTTCCTAATTAGGGACATATAGGTAATTGGTGATGGTTGGTGAACTAGTGATGATTGCAATAATTGATGATGGTTGACTATGGAAAGTTGTAGGGAATTGAAATGGATTTGGGGGTGAAGTGGTAAGTGGGAAAAAGGTTAAATATGGGTTCTATAGGTAAGGTATAATGTACAGGTGATTGATTTGAAATTTTAAGATTTAGTAGAGAAAGGAAATGCTAAAAACAAGATAAAAATACCTATATATTGCAAAGTGTAAGCCAATGACAAGCTAAATGAAATTGGATAGTATAATTGTACTCCATCCTTCAAAAGTCACAATGAAAGATTTTCGGGATCTTAGATGCCTACATAAACAAAACAAAAGAGCTTGGATGCAATTTTTGGGTCCTCATCTCCTCTAATAGCCTTGCATTTATAGCACAAAACTACTAAAGAGAGAAAATTTCTAAATTGGGTCAAAATAGAGATGCCAATTTGAAGGGAAGGAAATTTGTAAGGTGTGCATGGAAAATTTTCCATTTTTCCCATGCATTCTTGGCTTACAGCTGGATGTTTTTGTGTTATAGGTTTGGATACCTGACCATCAATGGTTAGCCCATTAGTATAAAAAATTTAAAATGGGTCTAATTTGATGTTTCAAAATGTTTAGAAAAGGATGCCTAGGTGCATTAACAAGTGTCAAATTTATTTTAAAGGTGAGTTAACTATGTGAATAAGTAACTAAGATTGAGGATAGGTCCAAGGTGATGTGACATCAAAAACTAGCTGAGGGGACATTTTTGAGTGTCTACATATATATAGGGAAGTTTGCATATTATTAGGCTCATTTACTTTTTGTATCAATTTTTTTTTTTTAAATTTTGTAGCATAATATATTTTAATATCATATATGTATATATATATAGACACATATTATGATTTAAATAGTTTATTATCTATTACCACTAATGTTTTATTATGTTTTTGGTTGAATGAAATCAAATCAATATATATTAAACTATTTAAATTATAATACTTATGTGTGTGTGTATGTGTGTGTGTATATATGTACATATCTCTCTCTCTCTCTCTCTCTCTCTCTCTCTCTCTCTCTCTCTCTCTCTCTCTCTCTCTCTCTCTCTCTCTCTCTCTCTCTCTCTCTCTCTCTCTCTCTCTCTCTCTCTCTCTCTCTCTCTCTCTCTCTCTCTCTCTGTGTGTGTGTGTGTGTGTGTGTGTGTGTGTGTGTGTGTGTGTGTGTGTGTGTGTGTGTGTGTGTGTGTGTGTAATAATTTAAATTATTTAATATCTATTAATTTGATTTAATTCAACCAAAATATATTAAAACACTTATTGATAATACTCCTTTGATATAAAATGTTCTTTTAATTTTTCAAAGTTTTCCTCTCTACAACCCCATTTTGTTGAGGTTTGATTCTAACTATTAATTATATTTTAATACCTACATTTTCACAAAATTTTTAAAAATCTTTTTTGATACACTTTAACCCATTATATATGTCACTAATTTTAATTTTTCCCCACTCTGATTTTCACTAGGGCTTTGAATATCTTAAATTTATCAATTGCCTCAATTTATTTCTATACACAATAAACCCAATTTTTTATTTAAAATTAATCAATAAATTTTAACATATATTTTCGTCATATTAAATATGGATTAGGAAATAGACAAACATCACTATGCATAATTAAATATTTTCTCTTGCCTTGTATGATCCTTTTTTATCAAAGTTATTCCTATGTTGTTTTCCATACAAATAAGATTCACACACACTTGAATCTAAATAAATTTTATAAATTCCATAAAACCTATCTAATTTTTTTATTAAACCCAAACTTTAATAATTAATATGCCCAAACTTGAAATGCCATAATACACTAGCATTATCATGACTTGTAATAAGAGCTTGCACACATGTACTTCCTAAAATTAAATTTGTATGCTATGCCATATAATGTCCCTAATATAATCACTTTATATCCATTAATCATATGTTTTATCAAGAAATTTTTTTTTGTAAAAAATATTTTTTTAATCTTTATTTTTTATTTGACTAATTGAAAGAATAAATTTTTTTTAGACAAGGAAGTAAAACATTTTATCTATAAATTGTTCATCTTAACATGAACATCACCATATCCTAATACGTTATAAGAAAAATAATCACCAAGAAATATCTTATAATTCTCACAATATTTATCATTTTCAATGGATTTCTAATTATATTTTTTAAATTCCATATATTGACTTGCACCTGAATGGATTACCAAACATCGTTTGAATAACTCTAAGTAGATAAAGTTGCGTTGATTAGATCACCTTCATTTTTTTCATTAGTTTGCATATTATAAGTTTACTTTCTTATTAAATTTATCATTTATAAATTATTTTGTTACAATATCATTCAAAATTCCCCAATTTAACACTATTTTTTCACTTGAATTTATTCTTTTGTTTCCTCCTCTTTTCATTGCCTCAGTTCATCCTTTTCATGGAATCCATAGAAATCTTATCTTAATTATATTTTTTTTTACTTATGAATTTTCCTATTAAAATATAATATTTCTCGATATAATTAGCCTCCTCAAATTTTCTTCTAATACTTTTCTCTTGTTGAAACAAATAGCCACTTAATTATTTTAATGTTAGAGTTTTAATATTATCGTCCACTTTGAGAGATATGATTAGATATTCTTACGTTTTAGGAGGAATTTTAAGAGTTTTATCAACATTAAACTTCTCTTCAAATTTATCTCAAATATCTTCTTATTGGTTTTTAATATACTTTTATTTTTTCAGAAGTTATATGACATATTGGTTATTTTCCATTCTTAAATATAGTTATCTCTTGTGATATAAAATCCTAGTCTTTGTAATATTCTCAAAAGTTTCATTTAGTGTCTCCCAAGATTTATGTGCATTATTAATACATTAAATCTATGGTATGATTTCATCAACTACAAACATATCAATGATAGCCAATGCTTCATTATTATTTCTTTTATTTTCAGTTAAATTTATATTTTAAAGAGACATTTGTTTTTTTTCTTCTGCATACTCCCATAAATATTTTTCAATAAATATATTATTCACCTTATATCATAAAGATAATAATTATTTCCATTTATTTTTCAATAGAGAACTAAAATTCTTATAGCAAAGGCCATGATTTCAAAAAAAAAGCCAATGAGATTTACTCTCAACTTTAAAATCCCCACATAAAAGCAATAATATTATGCTCAAACCAAATTTTTATCATAATTTAAAACCATGTAATTTTCATCTTAAAAATATATATATAAAAAAACTCTTATTCATTAAAAAATTCACACATAACATTGTTTAATGGGAATGAATGCATAAATTATGAATTAATTGGTCTTTAGTTTTGCACCTTAAAATGTTACCCACAATTTATATTATTTAATGCCTTAAAAAGGACAAATTATATCACATTTTTCTTTAGCATATTTAAAAAAGCATTAAATACCATTTTCTCCACACATAAAACATATAAAATTGGTACATATTAATATTTGTTATCCTTATAAAATAAGGAATTTTAAACATATATAAAATAATTAAATTTACACCTTTACTCATTGTTCTCTACACCTACTTTAATATTTTAATCCTCATAGTGGAAATTTTGATAACCTCTTAAATTTTGAATTCCACTTTTAGTAGTAAATATTCCTCCCTTTATTCGGTAACTACATGACCTCTTATTGTCCTGGTTAAATTATTTTTATTCTTTATAAATAATAATATTGGTGCCTTTCTTCCTCATATTTTATAAATGTCAACCCCAAAACATTTAAATTAAATAATTTTGGCACATACAAATAGACACTCTTGACTTAAGCCCAATCCAATAACTCTAAATCTCTGATACCATATCAAATAAAACACATTTTGGAAGGGAAATAAATATTTTTTTCTATACTTCAATTCATATTTATAGATGAGAATTTTCATTAAAAATATTTATCTAGTCTATGGTTAATTTTTTATGATTTATGCTGACAAATATGATTCCAAAAATAATTTTGTTGTGATAATGACTACTAATAATAAAGTTATTTATAAAATAGATAGATAATTTAAATATAAAATGAAATAAATGAGAGATTTATATTATTTATTTATTTTAATAATATTATCAATGCATTTGTGAGAGAGAGAGAGAGAGAGAGAGAGAGAGAGAGAGAGAGAGAGAGAGAGAGAGAGAGAGAGAGAGAGAGAGAGAGAGAGAGAGAGAGAGAGAGAGAGAGAGTTCATTTATTTGTAGCATATTAATTAATTTAATGAAGAAATGTGTTGAAATGTATCAAGTTCAAGAGCATGCTTGCAAGTGTTTCCATAAAACAGTGTTTATCCAATAAACATAGATTTAAGGGATGACCCTAATTGTTTTAAATTTATATAAATTAAAAAATTATTAGATCAAAGTGTTTTCTTGTTGATTTTCTTGTGTGAAGCTCCTGTATGAGTCAATTGCAGGTTGTGAAAGAGAATTCGGCTTCAACTAGTTACAAGTTCTAAATAATAAGATTGCATATGAGAGAAATAAGTATGTTTTAGGTGTGATATAATTATTTAAACTTTTTAATAAATGAAAGAAGATATTATTTTATTCTATTGTAGTTTTTAAGGATAATACTTTTGTTGAGGAGATATGGCACATAAATGATCTAAAAGACTAGAGGTAGAAGACTATACAAAGATGTTGAAGGAATTCAAAGTGATATTGTGTATGAAATGGAATAATATCAACCTAAAAATATACTATCTCTAAATATTGAGTCTTAAATAAGGTGAATCAAATAGATCCTAATGATTCTTAATGACTTGAGGTGTCACCAATGGATTTGTAAACCTAGCAAGAGGATCTCCTATAACACCAATGTCAAAAGAAAAATTTTCAATTCCTTTATGCTCTAACATAATGAATTAAATCTAAATATATCTCTATTATAAGTAGTATAATAGTAAAAATAATAAATTCAAGTAAATGGGAAGGGTTAGAAACATCAAATTGGGTAAGGAGCCATGGTAGGCAAATGGGGGTCTATGCTACCTAAATTGGAAAGATGGAAAGTTTAAAAAATCATATATACACACTAAATAAGTGTAGATAAATATAAAACAAGGATACACATTAATTTACTAAGTAATTATGAAGTTACATATAATAAATAGAAGAGATAGGGGTAAAATATACTTACCTTGAAGAGGACCCATCAATCCTCAATATCCCCCTTGGCCAATGGTGATTAGTAAGATATTATTGTGGTCATGAAGAACTAAAAGGTTGAATAAAAATATATGGTAAAAGGATTCCTCATAATAAATCTCCAAGACTCCCCAAGAAAAACTTCCTTAAAGAAAAGACTCTAAGAAATAACTCCTCCAAATGAGGATTAGAGAAGTGTGAGTAATATCATAGTGTAATTAGTGAATATAATTTATTGAAATTAAATGGTGACTTGTACTTATAGTGATCAATAGATAAAATTTGTTTCAAAAGTTAAACCGATGACATTGGCCAGATTTGATGTAATTAAGAGGATTCATCTAACATAGAACAATATCAAGCTAGCCAATACCATAAGATTGTATAAAAGTGGTTGATGTGGTATAGTAATGCTATCATCCAAGATAATACTATAGTAAAATATGTAAAATGATATCTTCTTGGTTGATTTTGTATGATAATATTGAAAAGGAGATGAAACAAGTTGTGTGTGTGTGTGTGTCTATATGTATGTATGTATATGTATGTATGTATGTATGTATGTATGTATGTGTGTGTGTGTGTGTGTATATATATATAAAGTATAATTTAACATTTAGTTATGGACATATAGTTTTTAATACTTTAATTTACAATTTTTATATATAATTTTAGGATGTTTGAGAGTGGTTTTGTACCTCCAAGAGTTATAATGAAAATAATAGGTTTTTGATGGTCCTTGGATTTTAGGCTTAGCCATATTTCAAGGTTTTAGGATTTCAGGGAGATGTCATAGGAGGTAAATGGATAAACACTCAGAGGAAGTAAGACTGATAGTGTGGATGATATGATAATGATATGGATAGAAACATATCTTAGAAATAACCAAATACATGTCCACCCCTTTCCTAGTGCACCCTTTAAGGTGTTGACTTAGGGTGATTGAAGCTAAACATGTTATTTTAAGATAAAGTGTCACTAACTAATAAAAGTAAAAACTATTGTATGTATACATATACCACACCCAACTATCATCATGTGTTACAATAGTGTAAAATGGGATGTTGCTTTAAGAGAAAATAAATCAACATAATAACTAAGATAAATCAACTAAAATTTATAAATAAATGATTGAAAGTACCATTAAAATATCTTTACTTAGCTTTATGTTTAATGATTTCATGCAAGTATCATAGTATTAATCATGGAGGGCACATTACCTGCATTTAATAAATCCTCGGGATACAAGGATAAAATTATATTCTTTCAATGCCTAAGTATATGAGATGGTAGAACTATAAATGGAAAAATATAAAAATTGTTTAAATCAATTTGAAATTTAGCAAGCTGGGATTAAAAAATATAGGTTAGAATTAAAAAACCAATAATCTAATTAAAAACGAATGTATAATAAACTAAATCATGTAACACATTGTAATTAAATGAATGTAACCTCATGTAAGATAATCATGTCAAATCAAACATGAAATACTAAAAATTGGAATGCAAATCAAAATGTAAGATGAACATGTCAAGTCAAACATAAATAAAAAAATATAAAAAATGCAAAATGTCCTATGTAAGATAGATGAAATCCAAAAATAAAAACAAGAACATGATGTGAAAATTAAAACAAAATATTTAAATAATCACTACTCAAACTTAGTGCTTGCACTAAAATGTGATGTAAGAAATCACAACCACATAAAGACATGACTAGGATGATAATGAGATCAAGTGGTAATTGTTGTCACTTGAACTTACACTAAATGAGGAGATGGTACAAGCTTCTCCTCATTCAAGTGAGATAATTAAACCACCTTAGGGCTATAGGAATCCCTATTAAGAGGTGGATCTCTATATTAGGGGTTAGCTCCCCTCGATGCATCGTTAAAGCTCATATCCTAATACTAACACTTGATGGAATGAAAAAGGTTAAGGATGACTGAAATTAAACATACTCTATGGAAGGTGATACACTAAAATATTTTCTCTACTCATACCCTTAGCATGCACTTTTAACTAAATACAAATTTCACATACACTTAATCCAATGCCAATCTTCCCTCTCACATCAATGTTTCAACATGGGGTCTTGGAGATAGCATACGATAGGAGGAAATAAACAATAAGAATTATAATAAAATATATCTAGTAGCCTAATCACTACACCTACAATATAATTTGATACTTCTTGTTGACCTACAAAAGAGAGATCATAAAACACTAGGTACTAAGTGGAGCAACATGTGAAGGTAAATGAAACTACACTTGCACAAGACTAACAACTATCATGTACACTTAGTGAACTATTTGAATTAGTTAAAACCCTTGTCTTTATTATCTCAAGGCAAAATATTGGAAGCACTTCACCATAACCAAGCAGAGAGATTCCTTTAATAGCTAAAATGGCTTAATTTATAGAAGATATGGCAAGAAAGAGAGAAGGGGAGTCAAAAAGTCATAGAACACTTGTCACAACTAAAAATATCAGTTAAATGTGCTTGTAAGAGATATATGGGGTGATCCATGCAGCCATAGGAGTTAAAAATGTCATCTCCTATCATCCAAGACCGATAAAGTGG